>RJWJ010013121.1:0-40545 GCA_004363605.1 Indri indri
CATGAAAGAGATTAGTGCTTCTATAAAAGAGACCCAAGAGAGACCCCTCACCCCTTCCCCCAGGTGAGGACACAGGGAGAAGGGACTGTGTCTGAACAGGAAAGCAAGCCCTACGCAGATACCCAGTCTGCCGGCACCTTGACCTGGGACTTCCCAGCCCCCAGAACTGTGAGCAATAAATTTCTGTTATTTTGAGGGGTGACTATTGTATCGTGAGAATAAAGTCCAATGGGGAATTTTATAGTAAATTGGACCAAACTTGAAAGGATTTTAAATGTTTCGATGAAAGCAAAACCGGCTGACCAGTCTAACTAGTGGACTCAGGGAAATCGGAGCCCCGTGCATGGCCTGAGAGGGAGTTGGAACTGCCATGATCCATCAGCTGGGATTTAAAGCCCAGACACATGCAGATTTGATGATTTTTATTTAAAAAAAGTTTGTAAATAAGAATAAAAATTAAGAAAAACACCAAAAAAAACCTGTTTTAGGGGTATATTTGTTTGGTAGAGCTACCATAACAAATTGTCACAAACTGAAAAGCTTCAGACATCGCAGTTCTGAGGCCTGAAGTCTGCAGTCAAGGTGTCAGCCAGGCCCCGCTCTCTCCGGAGGCTCCAGGGACAGACCCTTGCTCGTGTCTTGCAGCTTCTGGGGGTGGCAGGCCATCCTCGGGTGTGGCTGCACCACCTCATCTCTGTCTGCATCTTCACCAGCCTTCTCCTGCATTTCTGCTCCTTCTGCCTTTTGCAAGGACACTTGTCACTTTGTCCTTGCGTTTAGGACCCACCCAGCAATCCCAGATGATCTCATCTCCAGATCCATCACTCAACTGCATCTACACAAGGTCAGGTGCACAGGTACCCGGGATCTGGACGTGGACACGTATTTGGAGAAACCACCATCCAACCCACTGTGGGAACAGAGGGGGCTTACCATTTGGTTCATGTAAGAAATTAAAACACTGCTCAAGTCCATCAAAATCATGAGAAAGCCCACTCGAAGTGTGACCAAAAGAATCCCAGGGAGTAAGGACGGGAGCAGCCTGAAAAGTCTTGAAAGGGGTGAAGTCTAGAGTCCTAAGAGTCGCCAACAGGCACCGGCTCACAGCAGAGATGCTCCCGACAACACCCGGCCCAGGAGAAGCCTGGACCACGCAGGTACACCCGGCTTCTCTCCGAGTTGGCTGGATGTCTGCTCCAGGGAGGTCCTCCTCCCGGGCTCCATCCACCCTCCCACAGCCTGTGAGTCACCTGCCATCGCTTAACCCAGAGTGATGAACGAGCCGGCCCAGGGCAGCACCTGTCCTCGTCTGCATCGGGCAACCTGGGAATACTCATTTCATTTCGCTCCTGACCTTTTTTGCTATTCTGCAAACCCTCAAGGTCTGGGCTACATAATAATATCTGAGGATCAGCGATGAGTTTTCAGAGTATCATCCAATCCATATTTACTTGACCTTATGGTTTTAGAGCCTACATTAATCTTAATTGCACTATTAAAATATACTAAGTATCTTTATACAAATTAAGTGATAATAGGAATTTGCAGAGGGTTTTTTTCACAAATTAATCTTAAAATAAGCTGATTATACAAATCTTTAACCAAGCAATGACTAATCAAAAATGCAAACATTCCTTTGATAAGATACATTCAAACAAACATTTTTGTGACAAATATTAGCAGAAACCAAACAATAATTGGGAGATGGCATCCAGTGAGTGACAATTGTGAACACAAAGGGAGGTGGCCAGATGTGCCAGTGCTTATGACCACATTCCAGAACTGGATCCACCTGGATTCACTGTCAGCTCTAAGTGACTTCAGTTGAAGTTACCTGGAGCTTCTGGGGACAGAAGATCATGTGGACTTTTTGTAAAATTCATGTGTCAGTAAGGAACGGATAAAAGAATTTGTACTACACTCTTCCCTATTAAGCTATCTTTTTATTCAAGGGAAAATACATTTGTTCATCAATTACCCAATCTTCAGTAACCAGTAGACACTGCTTCTCCTGAACAACTGGTAGGTTTTCAGCTTCACAAACTACCTCATAAACTGAACTTATTTACTTCTTTGCTTTGGCCATCAGGAAGCTCAGCACTGAATGTATAGTACATTTTTAACAATAGTCCAGAACCACAAGGTGTGCATTTCTTTCTAAATTTTCATATGTAATATTTGACAGATAGAATATGTTTAATATACATAAAATATAATGAGTAATAAAATTTAGACCCATAATAAAATTAAGCCAAAGTGTTTTCCCCTACAATGTATGTCCTCAATTCCATTTCTTTGTCCCTAGAAGCTATCTCTACCTTGAATGTTGTCTCTATTACTTCTTTGTTTCCTTTTTTGTTTAGTTATATCACTTATGTATACATACCTATACAATATATTGTTTAATCTACTTGAGTCTGAGGTTTATACATATTGCATGGATGGTTCTAGGACTTTTTAAACTTATATTTCCAGGATTCATTCATATTGTTGCATGCAACTGTATATCCATTGCTTTGTAATTGTCCCCTTATAAGACTCTTATCGACATTTACTTATCCATTTTCTTGCTGATGAATTTAGGATGATTTCTGAGTTTGCTACTGTGAACAATATTTCTATGAATATTTTTGTACATACATCCTGGCACATATATGTAAGAGGTTCTGCTATATATCTGAGTAAAATTATTTGGTCAAGTATTCATATTTATAAAACAGTGCTAAATATTTTCCAAAGAGGTTGTTACAAACTACATTTGGTCCAGCAGTAAAGAAAAGTCCTCATTGATTCACAGCCTTAGTAACACTGGATCTGTGAGGACTTCCAATTTTTTGCCCAACTGGTAGATGAAAAATCATCTCTCACTGTGATATTGTTTTCGCATTTGCATGTTTCTAATCTCTAATGAAGTTGAGCACTATTTTATATGTTTAGTTGTCATTTATGTTTCCTTTTCAGAAAAATGCCTCTTCATGGTATTTGCACATATTTCTTATTCATTTTTAGGAATCCTTTGTATTCTAGAAACAAATATTTTTTTAGTTATATGCATTGTGAATATCTTTTCCTAGTGTATAGCTTGAATTTTTACATTCTTCCTTATGTATTTTGATGAACAAAGGTTCCTAATGAAAATATAGTCAGATGTATCAATCTTTTATTTTTTTACGTATTTTGTGCCTTTTGAAAAAAATCCTTTTCTAGGTCATTAATGTGAAAGAGCAAACTAAAACAACTTTTAGAAGACAAGGGGGTGGCTCATTAAGTCTTTAAGCCACCTGGAATTAATTTTTGAGTAGCCTATGAGGAAGGAGTCAAGTTTCATTGTTTTCCATAAAAACAACAATTAGCCCACAATTGTTTTACTAAATAGTTTTTCCTTTCCTCACTGATCTATATGCCCACCGTGTCATGAATTAAATCTCCATGTTTCGGAGTGTTGGCTTCTGGCTCTCTGTTCTGCTCCATGGACTGTTTGTCTAGGCCCCTGACAGCAACAACACATCTTCCTCTTTGACATTTTCTCATAAAATAGAAATCTGATAAGGCAAGCTTCACTTCCCACTCCTCTGGTTTTTCAGAAGTATCATGGCTATTTCAGGCTTTTTTCATATGTATTTATATGCACACACACACATGCACACATATATATGTGTATATATGTATTTGTCATATGTGTGTGTGTGTGTGTGTGTGTGTGTGTGTATTTGTCAAGTTCTATTTAAAAAAATAAAAACAACCTGTTAGTATTTTGGAAGAATTCCACTGAAGCTAGAGATCAGTTTGTGAATAATCTATATCTTTATTCTATTGAGTCTTTTTATACAAGTGCCTACTATAGTTCTCCATTTATTTAGATGTTTTGATGTCATGTATTAAGGTTTATAATTATTTCCATAAAATATGCTTTATGTAAATTTTTGCTCCTGAAAATTGTATTTTAAAAATTAAATTTTCTAATTGACCATTTTGATTATATAGAAACACATTTTTTAAAATTTTCTATATAGATAATAGTCATCGGGAACTAATGACAATATTGTTTCTTTGCTTCCAATGCTGTTCTCTTTTATTTCTTTTTCTTGTCTTGGTGAAATTGGTAGTACTTACAGTAAAATATTGATCAAGTGTTGAATAGCAGTTATCTTTATCTTTTTCTACTATTAAAGACAACACTTTTTAATTTTCATTACTAAATATCTTTATCACAAATTTTGTATGACTTTTATCAGGCAATGATAAAATGTTTCCTTCTTTTCCTACTTTGTTAAGAGAGTTTATAAACAAATTGACTTTTCATTAAAGCATTATCATAAGATTTTCCTTTGTTGAGAATCTGTAAATTTGAGGATGTTAATTGGTTTCTTCTTATTAAGTCAGAATTGAATTCCTAGTATAAATCCAAGTTATATAATTTGTTTTATCTTTTATTATATTTCTGGATTCTATTTGCTAATATGTTTGTGTATGATTTTTATTTTTGTGTTCATGTGTGAGACGGGATATGTAATTTTTCTTTCTCATACTATGTTTGTCTGGTTTCAGTCTCAAGGTGTTATTAGCCTCATAAGAGGAGTTAAAGAGTACTCTCCTCATCCCCACCATTGGAGCGGCTGGGATAGATTGAAGTTCTCTTTTCTGTTGCCTTTGGTAAAACACATCTACAAAGAGATCTGGGCTTGGTATTTTTCTTTGAGAAAATTTTAAGTTTCTTGATGACCATAGGACTATTTAGGTTTTCTATTTTTTCCTGTGTATGTTTTGCTAAGTTGTGTTTTTTTCTTTTTTTGGGGAGGGAATTTATACATTTTATCCAATTTTTCCATTTTTTGACATAAAGTTTTCAATCATATTCTTTTATCATCTCCTTAATCTCAGCAGTGTCTAAACCCATGTCCCATAAATTCCTAAAATTAACAGTGCCTTCTTACTTTTTATTAATCTTTATTAATTCTGCTATTCTTTTTCTAGGACTTTTAAGTTGAGTGTGAAGCTCATTAATATTGAGTCCTTGATTATTTCTAATGTAGGCATCAAAAGCTTAAATTTCTCTTGGTTTACTGCTTTAGGTATACCTCATATGTGCATAGTGATAGTATAGTCACTATATTTTAGTGCTAAATATTTTCTCATTTTCTTTTTAATTTTTTCTTTCAACATAACTTGTTTAAAAGTGACCTTTCAAAAAAATTCAAAGTATAAGGAGTTTTCTTGATTTTTTTTGTAGTTCACATCTAGCATACTTAAACTGTGTTATGGCATGCTGTCTGTTAATACCCTCTGTAAATTTCTAAGGCTGGAATTATGGACCAGTAAGGAATCATTTTAGCAAATGTGCCACCTGTTTTTATCTTAGTTATTTCCTTTTCTCTGCTTGCTTTGGCTCAGTTTGCTCTTTCCAAGTTTTTAAGGTAGAAAATTAGATTATTGATTTGAGAACTTTCTTCATCTTTAATATAATTACTTAATGTCTTACATGTCCCTCTAAGTACCACTTTAGATGCATCCAACCCATTCTGATAAGTTGTATTTTTATTTATATTCAGTTCAAAATATTTTCAAACTACCATTGAGACTTTGTTCTTGAAGCATTTTCTAAAGAAATACATGTCTATCTCTAAATAATATTTAAGCATTTTCCAAATATTTTTCTGTGTTTGATTTCTAAAATATGATTCTATTGCTATCAGAAGGCATATTTTGTATGATTTCAATTCTTTTACATTTGTTAGGGGGTGTTTCGTGACCCAGAATATAGTCTCTCTTGGTGAGTGTTCTATATGCCCTTGGAGAGAATGTTTACTCTACTGCTCATGGATTGAATGTGCTATGAATTTTAACTTGGTCGAGTTGATTGATAGTGGTCTCCAGGTCTTCTCTGTCTACACAGATTGACTATCTACTTGTTCCATGGATTACTCAGAAAGGAATGCTGAAGTCTGTAGCTATAATTGTGGATTTGTCTATTTATCTTTTAATCTATATCAGTTTTCCAGGTAGGTGCATGCACAGTTAGTATTACTATATCTTACGTGGGAATTGACCCTTCTGTCCTTGTGATGTCCCTTTTTATTTCTTGTAATTTTCCTTGTTCTAGACTCCATTCTGTGTGATATTAATACAAACGTTTCAGTTTGCCTTGGATTTATATGTGCCTGGCATACCTCTTCCCATCACTTTACTTTCAATATATTGACAGAATTACAAGCAAAGTAGAGTTACTGTAGACAGTATATAGTAGAGAGTAATTGAAACAGAAAAAAAATAGGGATCTCATCGTCATAGTAGTCATTTTCAAGTTTTTAACTTTTCCTCATTCTCTTTGTTCTTTTTAAAACTTTCAGATTCCTCAAATAGTTGCTTTAGTCATTCTCCCCAGAGTTTTTAGTTGTAAAAATCAGTGTGAGAGAGAGTGCTCTAGCTTAGCCAGATTTTGGAGTTTCTTGAACTGACTTTTAATTTAATTCCAAGTTGGGGGCAAAACATAGACTTTCTGACTCTAATCCTTTTAAACTTGTTGAGATTTATTTGTGTTCTAAAATACAAACAAAAATTTTGATAAATGCCATGGAGAAACTTCAAAGGAAGTTGTATTCTGGTGTGTGTGTGTGTGTGTGTGTGTGTGTGTGTGTGTGTGTGTAAAGCTGGATCACGTGTGCTACCTGCAGTGCCCCTCACTGAGTTTTTGTCTGCTTGTCATTGACAGCAGTGTGTTAGAAATCTCCAGTCACGACAGTGCATTTGTTTCAATCTCCCTCCCTTTATTTCTGCCAAATTTTGTTTTATGCATTGTGAGATTGTGCTATTGGGTGTGTACAGATACAGGATTCTTATGTCTTACTGGTTGTTGACAATTTTATTATCATTAAATGTCCATCTTTTCCTGAGTAACACTTCTCGCCTGAAGTTTTGTAATTCATGATGTTATATGGCTGCACCAGTTCTGTTTTGATTAGTGTTTTTGTTGTTGTGGTGTACATATCTTTTTCTATTTTCCCTTATAACCTTTCCGTGTCCTTAAGTCTGATGTGTGTTTCTTGTAAACAGCACTGGATCATCCTTTCTGGTTTTGTTTTTTAATGCAGCCTGACAATCTTTGTCTTGTTGTTGAAGCGTTGCCTTTTTGTAAATGCAAAAATGGAAGTTATTGACCTTGGAACTGAAGTCCAAAGGGTGTGGTTGATTCCAGACAAACCTGATCAGGGCTCTCAACAATGTCACCAAGCCCTGGTGATTCCTCTGGTCTTTTTTTCTTCTGGAAGGCAATTTAGCCATATTTATTGAAACAAAATGGACACATCCTTTCATATAGTACTTCTAGGAATAACACCTACAGAAATACTCTCGCATGAGCAAAAACAAGTTTCACAAGGATGTTCACTGCAGCACTTTCTGCCGCCTGGCAACTGGTTTTCCACTGGGCCTATTCCCCTTAGATCTTTGTTTCCCCCTTAACTGTCTCTACTTTTTGCTGACGTTAATCAGTCAGGCATTTCTATTGTTTTGTTTTGTTTTTCTTTTGTATTAGGGTTTTAGTTGTGCATACTTTTATTTTTTGTTGTTGTTAGTGGTTACACTAGAGATTATATTTGTCCTTCAAATATTACAATACGGCCAGTCCCCGCATTGCGGACAACCTGACTTCTGGTGTCCTGTACTTATGAGAACATTTCCAAGGCTCCCCACAAGGATATTTATAATTAAATAATTAAATTAATAACTCAGGAACTGGTTTCTTTGGCTCATGTGAACAAACCCTTATGGCATGAGCGGTCCTTTACCACAGCAGCTAGTCTCATGGTCGATAGAGAAGCAGCTGACAGAAACACAGGATACAAGAATCAGACAATCACACTGAAGCACGTTTATAGCAAAAGCAATAGCGAAAACTTTCGTCTCCTTGAAGCAGGATTTGCACAGCTTGAGGAGCAAGATCCTAACGCTGAGCATTTTACAAAGGTTCACTGTGTAGTTAGTGAGAACGTCAGCTACCACAAGGCTATTTATGATGGAAAAAACAGAAAGGCTGTGCAAACAGCTCTAGATACCTTCTTCAAGAAACAGACTTCAATGGTAAACTCCCTCCTCCAGCGACAGAACCAAACCCTGATTCTCCGGCACCATCCCTGACACCACCTTCCGATTCACGTCCTTCGGATTAAGCTGCCTTCTTGGCTCAAAAGTGCCCTTCCAGTAAGCAAGACATTGCTGTGACACTAGGTGAGTGTTAACCTTTAATATTCTTTTTTGCAATTTCTCCTGTCTCCTGTCTAAACTTTTTGTATGTGTTTGTTTTTATGTTCTGTTTGTTTGAATTAAAAGAAAGAGCACAACAGTTTCTGTAACTTGTGACAGTGTAGGGGTATTATTATTATTACAGTATTACACTGTATTATTGCTATCGCACATGACCACGTAGCATCGTTATTATTATCACCACATATGCGCTGTTCGTCAGGGATCCAAGTTACATACAAATCCGACCTAAAGACGTTCTCAGAAACATGTCTCGTCGGTAACCCGGAGACGGCCGACACTTTACATTGGTGGTCTCACCACTTCCTGAACAACACAAGAATGTTAAACGGTTTAACTACGTTTCCTCCAACCCTTTGTGCTTTTGTTGTCATAAATTTACTTCCATACATGCCATCGATTCCACAACACATTGCTGCTGTTGTCTTACGCAGTTGATATTAATTTCTATCTACTCACATGTGAATCTTTCCCAGCGCTGTTCTCTCTACTGCTGATAAATTATTTCCCAAAAGAATTTAATTTCTTTCCAAATTAATGTATTTTTAGCAAACAGAGTTGCACAGTGGAAGCATGCTGGGCCCGTAAATTAATGTTGTTTTTTTTTTAATTTAGTGTTATATTTAAATGTTAAATCTTTATTTTGACCTCAGTTTTAAAAGATACTTTTGTTGGATATAGAATTCTAGGTTTTCAATTTTTTTTTTCCTGCATTTTAATGATGTCCTTTTGTTGTCTTCTGCCTTCCACAGTTTCTTTTGAAAAGTCAACCCTCTGTTGCTCCGTTGAAGATACTATGTCCCTTGCTCACCTTTCTGTCACTTTCTCTTTTTCTCTGATTTTCAGTCATCGGTCTGTGATGAGTCTAATGTCCTGATCACGTAGGATCCTGTCGCTCCTAGTAAAGAGTTTGGACTTTATTTGGTGAGATGGATGCAGTAGTTGAAGCCTTTGGACTTGACATGATGTGCGTTTCCTGGTGGCAAACCAGTAGGTGGAGACGGGGGCAAGGTGGATGCAGGGGAGGATGAGGATTCTGCTGCAGTGACCAGGACAAAGGCCGTGGCAACCAGGGCGAGAGCTGTGGGGACCGTGAGCTGTGATCAGAGTCGGGCACATTTTGAAAGCAGCTGAAATAGCAATGCATGGGAATATGCATGTGTGTTAGGAAGAAAGAGAAATCAAGAGATATTCGCTGGACTTTTGACCTGAAGATCTGGGTTGTGGCATTGCTATGTCCTGAGAAAGGGACAATCTGAGCTAGGGAAGTAGACTGCGGGAAATGTACAGTTCTCTCTTAATACCAAGTTTGAGATGCCGGTTAAGGGGAAATGATGAGTAGGAAGCTGAAATGAGAAGTCTGAGCTAAGTGGCTAGTTCTAAGCCAGAGATCAAAGCAACAACTCTGAAAATCATTCGTGCACGGATGAGACTGAAAGCCACTAGACTGGGTGAGACCAACCAGAGACAGGGTGGAGGGGAAGGGACCAAGGGCCGATTGCTGGAGAGGAGCTCGGCAGAGAAGAGACAGGCAGCAAAAGAGAGTAAGAAGGAGCTCAGAAAGTGGACAAACGGAGAGGTGGTTTCGAGAAAGCCAAAAGAAAACACTTCAGGAAAGAGGGAGTGGTAATTGCCTTGGTCAAATCAGAATAAAATTTTGCCACTGACTTGGGCAAGTTGACCGTGAAACGGCCCTCTCGGTGAGCTGGTGGAGAGGAGGACCTGTTGGAAGAGGCTGAGGAGAAAACAGGGATGAGGAAGTGGAGAAAGTGAAGACAAACTCGGTTTGTGCCGGGCGCGTTGCGCCGGGAGTCCCGCGTGCACACGGTAAGATGCCCACGAGGAAATCGCAAGAGCAGCTGAAGCTGCCCGACCTGCTTGTTCTTCCTAACGTGTTCTTGGTGCTACGGAGAGAATATTCTGTGTATGATAACCGGAAAAGCGGAACACCTGGAAATTAGGAAGACAGGGTTTGGGGCCAGTTATTTACTTGCTATTTAACAAATATTTCCCTTTTGTGTGGATTGACCGAATTCAGCTCCCCAGGTAACACAGGAGTCACGGCCAAAGACATGGATTTCTAAATAAAAATTCCAAGATTCCAAGAAATTGTTTTCTTCTAAATTTCTGAGACCTGAAGATGAATGCAGAATCGT
This sequence comes from Indri indri, assembly GCA_004363605.1. NCBI lineage: Eukaryota > Metazoa > Chordata > Mammalia > Primates > Indriidae > Indri > Indri indri. The sequence goes on from RJWJ010013121.1 coordinate 10,416, forward strand.
TACAAAACTTTTTGATTAGAAAAGGAACACATGCATGTGGTTAAACAGAAAAGTAAGAAACATAGAAAAATACAGAATGAAATGTAATCTGTTTCCCACTGTCCACTGTCCCATTTTCCAGAAGCAATCACTGTCAACAGTTTATTTTGTATCTATAAGCCTATCCTTTATTTTTTACATAAACAGGATAATATTACACAGACTGCATCGTAGTTTGCTTTCGCTCAGTAAAATACGGTGAAGATCACTCTGTGTCATCACTTGGAGACCAGCCCTGGCCTCTCTGATGGTCCCCCATACTCTATTTTTGCATGCATCCTATTTTATTTAAACAGTCCCTTATCAATTTCAGGTCGCTTCTTTGCCCTTCTAACAAACCGTCTTGCAGTGAACCTTCTTTTATGTATCTCTTGCTGTTTGGTAAATATATCTATTGGATAAATTCCTTGCAATGGATGCATTTTCTTAAATTTTGTCAGATCTTGCCAAATTGTCTTCAATTTATACGCTCTCCTACAGAGTCTGAGGACCTCTTTTTCCACATTTTTGCCAACACTTACATGTTCAATTATATTGATAGCCCCAGTTCTTCTCGTTCCTTGGACCACATCCCTTGCCAGGTCACTTTGCAGTCCCTCCCACGAAACAGGGGAAGAAAAGTCTTCTACTTGCTGACTTGGGTTTGGCGGTGGAGGCACTTTGGCACGTTGGCGCAGACCTGCAGCAGCTTCAGGCTCCTGTCTGCCCAGCACCCGCCCTCCGGGTCAGATGGCCCCAGGCCCTTCGACGTGCGGCTGTGCCTGAGCTGGTCCAGATGGACACCCTGGGAAGGTCGGGGAGACCTCCTGAGCTCCCCAGGTCCCGTCCTGCTGGCAGTTGACATTTCTGCCAGCTGGCAACCCCTGTCCTGAGTGGCATCCCCAAGGCCTGGTACCATCCTGCTTTCTCTTAGCCGCCTCCGAAAGCCAGACATTACTACTTGCTTTTTCTTCTTGCTTCAACAGACTCCCCACCCAGCCGCTTTCTCTGCCCCTTCCTGCGCCATCAGGCGGAGAACTCTTCTTGGCCTTGGAAGGCGGGCACGGCCATGGGGCCGTGGTCGCGGTTCACTGGACGGAAACACAGGTTTGAGCTCAGAACTTCCCAGCCCTTTTTCCCTCCTCCCCTTCCTCCAAGCTCAGGGCATCAGGACCCCGCATCCCACCCTCCCCTGGCTCTTGCGTCTACCTTCCCTGCATCTCCCTGCAGTCTCCAGGGCCCTGCAGCTGGACTTAGAAACATTTTTTCAAATTTCTCCATTTCTTCCCGTGTTTCCCTGAGATCCTCTGATGTCCACAAACGTTTTCTTGTCATTCCCACAATCTTAGAGGCACCAAGGGCAGCCTTTAGAAACAGGAGGCAAGGACTGTCTGTGCGACAATATTTTACCCTCCACGCAAAACATAGCAAAAGCAGATGAGTTAGGAAAGGAAGAAAACCCTGACATTATTTTCTGTATTTAGTGACTCAAAAAGAGTAATAAGAAAACTCCCCCTACAGGCGTTTTGTGGTCACTGCAAAGTAAACAGACAGATGTCCTGCAAAATATTTGCTCATCTATACAGAGCACCGGGTGTTTTCATTTAACGCCTTAAAAACAAAACCGATTCATTAAGGCATCCAGCAATTCCTTCGTCCCCCGGGGAGATGAATAACGCCGCAAGAACAGCCCCCCTTCCCCAGTGCCTCAAGCCACAATTGCCAAATTCAACAGCAATGCTAAAGGGGTTTTTTGCAAAGAGCTGAAAAGTATCCAGTACATTTTTATTCTTCTTGTTGTAAATTCACTGCGTAAAAGAGCGAGTTTTAATAAAGAATATTTGATTCCTCCCAACTTGAGGAATGAAAGAATGCGAAGTGCCACATAAAAATCAGTTGTCGCCAAGTCCTCCCTGACCTTGGGGACAAACACATAATCGATAAGTGAGTAAAAGAGAAGCACCGCGTGGCTGGAATCCGCAACTCACCTTCTGACTCGGCTCCTTTCGGAAGCTGCTCTGCTCTCAGCGTCACCTCGAAGTTCTTTCGCCAGCTTGTGTTCTAGGACCTCTGAGCAACAGTCGTTTAAATATTTGGTTCTGAATTGGAAGAAAAGCCTGTCAGAAAATCACTTTACATTAAATAAAATGTGTTTTATGGAAGTCCCTCCCAGCTGCCGCCAGGTGAGAACGGCACCCTCCCCAGTGTGTCCCGGCCCTACCTGGAGCCAGGTGAGAACTGCGCCCTCCCCAGTCCTGGCCTCACCTGGCTCGGCTGTCCGGTTACTGCTGGGCGGAGTGGGGAGTCCACGGTCATCCCAGGGGTGCTGTGGGGTGAGCAGAGGGCACCCTCACAGTCACAAAAGAGCATTGTTCCCTTCAGGCGTGCTTGTTACTTCACGGTTACATACATTATGAGTCCGAGAGTTGAAAAAGGCCCTCGGTTTTCGTTAACATGTTCTCAAACCACTAATTATTTCCTCCTGTCCTGAGGTGCTAAATGCATAAACACACGGACTCCTCAGCTTAAAAAATTAGGGCTTCGTTTTTCTTCCAGTTGAAGGAACATGAAGGATGATTCCGTAAACTCCCACCTGACACAGACCATGACCGCACAGTAAATAACGCAGCACGAGGTAACAAGGCCCCCTGGGCGGGGCCTCGGGTCGCTGGTGTCGCAAGTTCGAGCCCACACCGAGCGGCGTGGAGAGCGCTTGGTCCTCAGAGTGGCACCGGCGTGTGGTTCGCTCTGAACTGACAGCGCGTGAGCGCACCGTACAGTCCGAAAATGGGAATGTCGCCACGTGACGGCCCATTTTGGTGAATAACATACACGAGCCTCGTAGATCTTGTATGGACGTAAGACACGTACAAATGTTTTGTCCGTTTGGCTGATGGACACTTTCAACTCCAGAGAGAGGTTTCATAAATTCTAAAGCTAGTAGCCATATGCCCTAAATTACGTTAATGTTTGTTATTCAGCGTTCAATGTCAGCATCACAGTTAATTCAGGGACGTCCCCAGAATCTGTCCGAGCTTCTCCACGAACGCGGAATCTCCCCCCGACCCCTGCTCCAGTCGGTGTGGGCAAGGCGGGAAAGGCTCCGCTGACTTCACTGCAGGAAAACAAGAAATCGGTCGCCACCTCTGGGTCCCTGAGTCAGACGCTGGTTCCTGGGCAGGGTAGGGCTTGGGTGCTGGTAACTGAAGGGGCGCAGCCCGAGGGGGTGCCATGGGTGCCACGGAGGCCTGCAGAGCGCTGGGGGCCATGCCAGCCCAAGGCCCCAGGACATCGGCTACTCAGCCGGCGTGGCCGGCGAGGTCTGGCCATTGGATGGCTGGGAGAGCCAGTGGCCACATCACTCACAGCAGCCAGGGTCCCAGGAGCTGAGCCACGTGGCCGGAGACTCAGCCAAAGTGGCCAGAGCTGGCGGGGAGGGAGCCGGGAGCCAGCAGCAGCCTGGGGGAGGGAGAAGGAGGGGCGCTGCTTAATGACAGAGTTAAAGTAGATAGCGGCGATGGTTACACAACGTTGTGAGTGTACTTAACGCTGCTGAATTATACCTTTAAAATGATGCAAATGGGAATTTTTATGTTATGTGTATATTACTGCAATAAAAATGTTTTTAAAAGAAATCCAAGGGCAAGGCTACACGGAAAGTTCACAAAAGTGAGCCCATGGAGTGGGCGCTGTTCCACCCCCTCCCCAGGCCCAGAAGCCTACAGCTTCTCCCACATGAAGGAGGGAGGGTAAGTCCCTGTGGAAACTTCGCCACCTGTTAGATCGTTGAGAGAGTGTGGCCTCTCTGCGGTGGAGCTGGAGACCTCAGGGAGGCTCCTCCCAGATAAGCTGCCCCTGCACGTGGACTGTGCCCGTCCCTGGGAGGGCAGCCGCCGCCCGCTCCTCTCGGAGGTGCTGGGACAGGCACCTGCGGGCCCAGAGGCGCTTGGGGCTAAAGGTTTCATTTGCTTTTATTAAATATTCAACATCACCATCCCCCTTTTACCCCTGAAAAAATAGACATCTGATCCTTACCAGTTGAAAATCAGCTTTTCCTCTTACTAAAAATTTAGTATGAAACCATTGCGGCAGAATTCCTCTCACATTCTGAGGCTTGCGGAAGAGAAAAATGTCAATAAAAATCATGTGAAATGTACACAATAGATCAATTTAACCAAAGTGGCCAGATTCTATACTGTTAGTCTGCGCAAAGTTTATCTGGTTTTCCACGAAATGTTCCCTTTTCCTGAAGAACACAATTATGGCTATAAAGTCATTTGTTGGACACTGTTAGGGCATCTCGGATCACACGTGGTAGTTTATGAAGTGCCGTGGAAGGCGAGCGAGGCGCTTTTCCACGTGGTAAACGCCAATTTTATTCAATCGCATCCTGACGTATGGGCTACACTTCTCTTCCCCAAACCCCTTTTAGCATATCTTTTCATTTGGCCGTGATTCTCAGCGGTCATGATAGATCTTCCCAGTAAATGAACCTGTTCACATCGTTGTCACCCCCAACGAGGATTAAAGTGGTCCTCAGGGCACACAGGAAGGACGAGTTTGAAGTGAGGCCGTCTGGGGAGCTCCCACCCAGTCTCCCTGGGTGCCGCCTGCTCCTGGTCCTGCCAACGTGGACCCAACAGCTGTCATCTGCTCTTGGCTCTGCACCAACGCCCGGGGCTGAGCGGGCTCTCGCCGGTGGTGGCCATGCACCCTGGCCAAAGTGCAGACTTTCTCATGCCTCCCGCTGCCTGCGGTCGGCCACTCACCCAGTCCCCTCCTCGGTCAGTCTTGGCTTCCAGCTGCACAGGCCCCATGCTACATGTCCCCACACCACCTCTTCCCCCTCTTGCCCTGCCGTGGTCTCTCTGTGGCTCTCCGAGCACACCTGCGACCTCTTCACTCTCATCTCCCCACTGAGCCTGCCCGAGACATTTTCATTCCCAGGTGCGTTCCTCTAGGTTTTTGCTCTGCTTCCAGCATACCTGAAATGACACCTCTCCTAGAGAGGCTCCTTCAACCAACCGCTCTCCTTGCTCCCACGTCCCACCCCTCGAGTACTTGCTGTCCACTCCGATCCTTTGGCCTTGATGCATGAAAAAGCAAAACAAAACTGTAGGGCACATAAAAAAGGCTTTATTTCCTCAACTGGACTATAAACCATTAGAAGAAAGGGATGGTATAGTATCTTCCATCAATTTCCACCAAGCATTTAGCACAATGCCGTACCTTCTACAAATTCTCAACAAATACAAGTTAATTGAGTATGAAAGCCCACTGTCGTTCGCGCTATAATATACTCGTTTCTGCTGGATTTGTCTCCACTGGGCATCTAGAACTGATAAGCAAAGGTGGGTCTCCAGCCACTTTCTGCACACAGCTGCAATTAGGGCACTCCTGGCCCCGTGCGAGGCTGACCGGGCAGCTGGCCCAACCCCCACAGGACAGTGTGGTGAGTGCGCTTTTCCTTCTGTGTTCCATGAACTGACTGATTTTGACTCTCTGTGTCCAGAATAAGGTCAACATCCCATATCTGGTTTGCAAACAACCCTTAGCACATGCTGGTGAAAAAACCGGCATTCACAGAGCTGCTGCTATGAACTAAGAGGGTCATGTCGCCAGCAATTAAGCAAAGAATAGAGCCATAAAGCCTAGTTTGAGGAGAGCAGAGGAAATTCTGGGCCAGGAGACAGCCCGCGGGCTGGGAGCCCGGACTTCCCTGTCCCGGCTTCTGGAGGGAGGAGGCTGAGCCCTGCGCCGACCCCTCTTCGGAGAGCTGGCAGACACCCTGGGTCCTCCAAAGGGAGAGTTTCAGCTTGACTCTCAGGATAGTCTTTAAATTAGGCACCAGCTGTATTGTGGACATTTGTGGTGCAGTATTTATAATAATAAAAAAATCAGTGAATGTTATAAATGAAAAAATTAAAGGTATGAGAGTCCGCCCCCAGAGACCCATTATCATCTTATTTCTTACAATTTTCCCTGGGACTTTATTTCACGTCACCAGGCACAATACTGGTCTCCATCTCCAGGTGGCCTGAGATGCCTGTTGACCCAGTCACCAGCCTGGTTGCCTTCCCACCTCGAGGAACGGGCTGAGAGATCGCTTGAAACACGGTGCCCAACACAAAGGCTCTTGGTGCCCGGCCGTGGGTTGTAGATGGCAACGGTTCTTCAGAACCACGTTGCCCCATAAATAAAAGCCAGAACATGCGCTGGGTTCATGGCCTGTAAATCAGAGATGAGCCTGGAGGGTGACATAGTTTACACCGTGTTTAACAAGGAGAGGACTGCTTGGAAGGGCGGGGCCGAGGGGCAGGCAGAAGCCCGGGGTTGTCGATGGTAGAAATTGAGGCCAAGGCTTCCTGCTTCTGTGAGTGATGTCTGCTACGTCGCACACACCGAGATCAATGTCGGGACAGCGTCATCCGCTTTGTATGCCACTGGCCCGGAAGAAGAAGGGAAGGTGGTGATTTTCAGTGATTCAGGAGAGGAAAACAGACAGAATCCTGGAGAGTTCACACTGGCCTGGGTACATGCACAGGACCCGCATGTGGCCCGCATGGCATCTCCAAGCAGCCCTGATCCTGGTGAGGTGATCCCCAGAGCTGACCCACCAAAGGGGTCACCTGCGCTGTTGGGCCAGGTGGAGCCACCTGGCAGACTTCCAGCTGCCCTGCGGGAGACCTCCCACCCCCTGATCCAAGGCCCACCTGGGAAGCCACTCCCTACCACCCTGTAGAGCTTTCCTGGGGGGGGGGGGGTGGATCCTCCCCCGCATGCTGCAGGAGGGATGGAGCCCCGAGGATAGTCTTGGGGGGACCCTTCCAAATTAGACCCTGTAGAAACAGACTTCTGTTCTCTGTACCAGGGAGGCCACCACCCCACAGGTGCCCCAGGGCCACATCTACAGAGAGGCAAGGAGGCAGGAGGGGCTGGGGCACCTCCATGAGCGAGCACTGGGCAGCAGGCTCCTTTCAAAGGCCTCAGGTGAGACCTGGCCCCAAAACATGTCAACTTTTTCCAGTTGAAACTGGTTATTTTCCGAACTCTTTGGCAGGGATGGTCTACCATTGTGTGCTGTGGAATAACAAGGTAGTGTTATGGATAGTGGGGCTTTCTCTCTTTCTTTTTAAAAAGTAAATAGTGACATTTCCAAAAAGAATCTGAGGGGCACAGAGACAGTGGGACCATTTTGCCTTCCAAACAGGCAGAAGGACGAGGGCCAGACATCAGGGTGGCAGAGGTTAGTCACAATGGAAACCAGACCAAGGTAAGCTAGGGATGCGGCTGGTGGGAACCTCTCCACTGTTGTGTTTCCTCTTGATGGCCTGGAAGGTTTCTTCCCACCAAACAGACTCATTCCTTAGCACTGGCCTCCCAGAGGAATCCGTACTGTGGGTGTTGGCACGGGAGACCCTGCTAACCTGTACCTGCTCGATTTTACGGGTACGGAGAGGTCCCATGAAGGGTCGGTTCTCAAAAAAGGGACTTGGCAGGGTGACTTTTGGATATGCCTTGACACGGGACTGACGCCAAGTCTTCGAGGGATGGGATCACCTTTCTCGATCTTCTCTGGTCTCAGCCCAGTATCAGCAGGAGCCAGGAGACACAGAGGAGGAAATCATGTCACTGGTGCCAGATGGGCAGGGATTTTGTGGAGTGAAAGGTCACCCACGAACCCCATATTGCAGAAACATAGGCAGACGCATCAGAGACCCTGGATCCTGTACGCCTCCCAGACCTGGAGTGAGCCCTTTTCACAGTTCCAGGCAGAACTCCAGCTTCCCAGTGATGACCAAGCCCCATGTCCGTGCGTAATATAAGCCTCAGACCACTCGAGCCCTACTGAGCAGTGATGGCTGCAAGGACAGTGCACTGGTTGAAGAGTGTCCCCTAAAATTCACATCCACCTGGAACCTCAGAATGTGACTTTATTTGGTAACAAGTTTTGCAGATGTGATCAGTTCAGCTATGATGCAGCCCTACTGGAGCACTTGGGCTCTGGACCCAATCCAGGTGTCTGCTATGAGAACACCACGGGAGACAAGGCAGGGACCAGAGTCACGTGCCCAGAAGCCAGAAATCTCCGGAGATCGCGGCAACCCCCAGAAAGCTAGGAAAGAGGCAGGGACGGATTCTCCTTCCAAGCCTCTAGAAGAAACCAACCTTATCCTGACCTTGATTTTGGACTTTTACCCTCCAGAACTGCAAGGGAAGAAACTTCTGTGTTTTCTTGCACCTCATTTGTGGTACTTCGTTGGGGCCGCCCTGGGACGCTAGGTAATCCGCTACGCTTCCTCCTTCCCCAAGCTAAAAGGAGGCAATGCCATGCCAACCAGTGTGACATTTGTGACTAATTCTAGTAATTATTCCCTGAATAAGCCTGTCAAAATTGTTCTTGTTCTTGTTATCAATTTCCCCCCAAACAACAAATTCTGCTGTTTAATTCCTGAAGAATAGTAACATGGGCAAACGTGCCCAGTGTCCCATCCTGCGGGTATAGGAGAAAATCCTTAGGCCAGTCTAGGACCTAATGGGAGAGACAAGACGTGGGCCACCCTGTCCCCCAGGCTGTCTCTGCCTCTGCCTCTGCCAGGTGCTCTGTACAGCCCGGGGCAATGTCCCGTGCGCCTTCTGAAACAGGGGACCCCTGGCTTTCACGGGGGCTCCTCCTGCTGTGCATGGGGTCACTTGTTTGTGCCCAGGCTGTCCCCACCCACAAGCCCCAGTGGCCAGCCTTGAGAGCGGCAGAGCCACCCTGATCCTGCACAACCCCAACTTTCCTTTTGTCTTCAGAGCCACTGCACACTGAATGCAAATACAGTTAGATAGAACAGACAGAACGCAAATAGGTAGAATACAACTGAAAGCACCTTTCCTTCCCTTTCAGTTACAACCCAGCAAACGAATTGAGCCAAGTAAATGCTCCCAGGGTCGCCTGTCCCCGTCTCCACGGGAAGAGCACAGGTGTGCGTGGGAACCTCGCTCACCCATATTCCAGCAGCTCCTCCCCGACATTCCCTCCCCCGACCTGGGCGGGCTCCCATGGATCACAGTATGTGAAGCTCAGACTTTGCATAAGAAAAGAAATAGTTTTATTTCCAGATCTTTCATCAGCTAAGTGAGTGAAATCAAAGCCCCCGTCATAGGCCCTTGATCCTAAATGAGTCAAAGTCAGAAGAAAGGGCCTCAGATTCTCATGTGGCCATCGGCCCACGCAAAGGTCCCCAAACTCCGCAGCAAGTGCTCATGGGGAGCGAGGAGGATGGCAGCGCTAAACACGGGGAAAGGCAAGGCCCCAGCTCATTGCACAAGTTTGTCTGCCTTTGAGAAGGTGAAGTTTCCTGTAAAGCAACCAGAGCAGCCCTGGCGGGGGCAGGACGAGGCATCAGACGCCTCCCCCCACAGATTCCAGCCCAGGGCAGGAGGACAGTCACCCGGCTCTGGAACACTCCAGTCGCTCACAGGACCAGAGTCATCGGAGCCATCAGCAGATTTTACATTTTAAAGCCAACGTACGTGGAAGGGCCCATCTATGAGTTTGTTGGCGGTTCTGACGTTGAATCGGGGTTGCCTGTTTAAGAGTCAGAGATGGGAATAAATGTGCCTGGCGCCTTTCTTTTCTTATCATAAGAATCCCTCCCTGTTGGCAGTGGAGAAAGTAAGGTCACCCCACACGGAGCTCCTCCTCAGTGCGATGGCCCAGGATCTGTTGGACACTGCTCGGAATTTCCAGATTCCAGCTTCTCTTTCCCTGCCTACGTGTCATGGGTGGAGGAGGGTGTCAGCTGGCGAGTGTGTGTGTGTGTGTGTGTGTGTTGGGGCGACGGTGCGGCCCGCCCCACTCCCTGCTGCAGACGGATCAGCTGGCCTTGCCCCTGGCTGGCGTCTGCTGTTGTGAATATGTCTTTGTGTTGCCAAAGTCTGTGACCCCAGCTTTTTTTGGCCATCTTCAACTCCAGACTGATGGGTGACCCTCTCCCCGTATCTCCAGAGCACTGCCCACTCCAGCTTTGGGAACTCTGGGGTCCGCTGTGAAGCCTGCAGAGGCGGAAGAGACCCAGTTGCCCTACCTCTGGCTCCCCCTGTAGCCACCGTCCCCAACCTGCCAGGCAGCCTCTGTCAACTTCCAGCAGCCCAAAGCCTTCTCGGGAGGGCCAGCACAGTAAGCCATTATGGCCAGGTTGTATGATGCCATCCCTGTCCCCATGTTATCGAGTGCCACCACACTTGCATGCTAGGCCCAGGGATGGGAGACACCAGGACCCTGGCACCTGACACCCTCACCTTCCTGGATCTACCACGCCTCACACACAGCTCCAGTCCAGAAGAGGTGGCAGTTCCTCTCCTTCCTGGGTAACAAGATGACTCCATCCCAGGTTTATAGCAAAACTCTTTGATCTAATCCAGCCCTTTGTATGGTAACTAAAGGAATTTAGTAAACACTTCTCTCTCCCAACCAAGCATGGCTTTTAAAACCTCTGCTTGCTAGGGACTCACAAACCCTATTTGCCAGTCAAAACTGAAAACAACATCGTTTTCCTAGCTGGTGTGTGACTGCCCGTCCCCCGCAGCACTGAAACCCGGTGCTTCAACAGGCAAGGAGCCTGAGGACAACAGGACTTATAGGTTATGAAAATACGTTTGAAAATATGTTTTAAAGTATTATCCCCACGATGTGGCTAGGGTGTAGGTGTTGCCGAGTCATGCCCGGCGTCTTCTATGGAGTCAGGCAAAGCCTTAAGACACTTTCATTCCCAGGGGTGGGTTTTTGTCCCTTGTCTGTGCTGAGAGTCCGGAATGCTACCATGACCCAGCAAATGGGCAGCTCGCGGACACTGTAGCATAGACTAGCCAGAGACAGGGCGGGGGTGAAGGGAAAGAGAAACAGAGATAGGGCACTCCCGAATGCCCAGAAACATCTAGAACTATGAAAAAGGATGTGGGCTGTGGCTTCCGAGTTCAGATGACCACGGTCAACATGCCCTATTTCTGCCTTACTTCTCCAGGAACTTGGCTCGGAGGAGGCCATCCTGAGTGTCGCACAGGTGCCCTCTGGGCCGCCTGCACGGACCGAGCAGGCAGGATGGCCTTGGAGGGATGAGCCCGGACCGGGTGATATTATTCAAGAGGCTCAAAGAAGTGTCGAACTTTTCAGCATGAGAAATGTGCTTTAAAAGTTAAATGTTAAGAAAAAAAGAAGAAAATAAGTAAAAAATAAATCTGGGTTTATAAGACCAAGAGTTATATTTAAAAAAAGCCAGACGCGTAAACACACATCCACACATACACACACACACACACGCACGCACACAGCTGAAGCCCTCACATACAGAACACTTGACAACAACAAGCAACATTGGACACGTCGCTTCATTCATTGTAAGTTATTTGAATGATTTTTGGTGATGTTGGCAGCTACAGACCATGGAACAATTTAATTGTTCTTAATGTCACTGATTTTCTTCTTACTAAATGAAGTTACATGATTTATTTGGCAGTACCGCATGTAATAGGAGATTTTGCAATGGATTTACTTTGATAATAATGCCATTTTTATTGTGTTGGGTCCCTAGAATATCACTTTTCAACAATGAACAGCCGCTCTGGTTTCTTTGAGTGAGGAGTTTTCTTCTCTCTAAAATATTGCCAAGGTCTGGTGGCTTTCCACCTGCAGAAATGCAGTGTCTTCCGCAAAGGATTTGGCATTTGCAAAGTCCTAAGCCAGAGGAGGTTAAACTGGACAAAGTTACTTGTCCCTTTCAACAAAACAAAAGCCCAGGAGGTCTGCAAATGCAATCTTCAGCCGCCGTACGCCCCGGCATTGCTGCCAGCGGTGCGTCCTCACGACGAGCACAGGCAGCCTGTTTCTTCCACCCTCGGAATTCAGAAAATTGTTGCTAAAAATGTTCTTCATCTGCTGAATATCCACAGGTAGCCCCTTTTTGTCTTTTTTTCTTTTTGTTTTTTTACTTTTGCTGTCATGGGAGCCAGGGAGAAAGGAAAAGACATCGCAGAACGAATGCACTTGTTCTGCAGACTGTGCCAGCCTGCTGGGCTGGACGGATAAACAAGCGCGTGGCCAGCACGGCCAGCCATTTGCTAACGGGCAGATGTGGCTCTGACTGCCTGGAAAGTGGGGTTCAGATCCCCAGTGGACCTCGGCGTGGGGTGGGGGTGCAGCTGTCTGTGCAGCTCCCAATCCATGGCCTCTTCCTCTCCCCAAAGCCACGTCGTCAGCCTGCCAGAGCTTCCTGAACTCTTCTTGGGACTTAAAATGACCAATTATCTGGGGTGGAATTAAGGCTGGTGGGCGTGGCCCTGCTGACCTGCGACCCTTACCTCGCTCCTCTGCCATCTCCTCCCTGACTGCAAGGTTCTCCCGTGGTGAGTGGGCCCTGCAGAGCCATCGCAGGTGGGGGCACCTGCTGTTTGGGCTCCCACCTCCTAGTAATCAGAGAGCCACTCTGTGGCCCTCTGCATCCACCTGGTTAGGGTCAGGGCACGTGCCTTACACCTGGCACCGTTGAGCCTCATTGCTCTGGCTGGAATGTCATGTGTCCATCTCATACCACAAGCCCTCAATCCTTTTCGTCCCCACGTGGCCTCTCGGTGCTGCTGTTTTGGCCAGCCCATCCCCTTCCTCTCATCCTGAGATCTCTGCGTGGTGCAGGGGCTCCACCGGCATCAGAGCTGTTTCTGCCCAGGAAGCCTAATTAATTAGGCTACCAATTAGTGGCAAAAAGAAAACCCCTTGCTTTAGCCCTGATCTGTGTTTTTTTCTCATGTGACTGTCTGCGACTTTGAAAATCAGAGGCCACATGATCCAGTAGCAGTCACCAGACGACAGGAAGCTTTGCAGAGGGCTCTGGGCCATGCCGCTCACGCCCCTGCTGGTTGCAGCACTCCTGCGGCTGCACATGCTCCCTCAGAAACTCGGCCTCTGCCTCCTGAGGCTGAGCGCTCTGCTCGTCTCTGATGAGGACAGCCCTGACCTACAGGCACTCATCCTTGTGTTCTTTAGAAACATTTCTGAGGTTGTACCCACTGCTAGGTTAGTTGGCCACTTTGCCTCTCTTGGGGCATCCCTGGGGGAGTGATGAGGTCACTGGTTCTGCTCAGCTGGGATGGTGAAACAGAGGGGTCCTCTGGGCCGACGAGGAGCCAGGAGGATCTCGGCCAGGCCTGGGCTCCCAGGATGGTCAGGAGCCTGCTGCACAGGCAAAGCTGAAGGCATCAAGGTATGAATGGCTTTGGGGTGAATGTCACAGAGCAGTCTCATGGCACTGTGCCCCATCTCAGGGAAGGTTTTGAATAAGCAGCCTTCTCCCAGCAAGGCCAGGCAGTGCCAGCTTGGCTGAAAGGGCCCACACGAGCCATGCACAGCTTGTTTACACGTGCTCCCTGGACACAGTTCCAATAGCTGTAGGAGGTGTGGGGCAGGAGATGGAAATACCCTCAGTTCTCACCCTGACAAAACACCAGACGGAGGTTGGTGGCAGCCCCATCACCACAACAACAGCCAAAATCTAGCTGTGGTATGTTTTCAACAAAATGAAAACGCAGCCTTTTTTCTCCCGCAAAATTGTTGGAATCAGGTAAAGGTTACTTCCAGAATCACTCAGAGAGAGGTGGCAAGCCATTTGTTGGACATTTGGAAATCACTTAATCATGCATTTCAATGTAGTGGGTTGTTGACATGTTGCTCCCAGAGTTTTCTGTTAGGGCACCAAGTTGGAAAGAACAAACGACTTCTGTGGAGAACTTTCCCAGATGTTTCTCTCTGGGGATGACCACATCTGGGTTGGGTGGGTTGGATGTCAGAAGCGGATGGTGACGGCTGGATTCCACGGGGAGAGAAACCAAGTTATTGCAACTCTGTATGCGCCCCGATGAACGACGGTGGTAATAACGGCTTACTGTAAAATGAAAACAACACTAATGATCGTATTCATTAGCAAAATGATATTTGCTGGACTAGCATTAGCAGTTATCAAACTGCAGGTGATAATAGAAATGTGAAATTAATTTCATTGAAGGAATTGAAGAATGATTTATTTACAGTGAATATCCATTCTATTTGAAACTTCACTGACTCCATTAAAAAATATAGCTGTATTCTTCTTAGAATGTGCAGCTCAGAATTAACAGCTCAAAATCGTGTTACTTTATGCTTTAAAAAAAAGCATACTTTCTTTTTATCTGCATCCTAGTGGACACAGAGGTGTCACTTCAACTCTCACATGAGGGTATTTTGTTAACGTGTGAGAAATGATCATTTAGGTTATGTGAATTTATCCTGCTTTGATCGGTCTAATGATATTACATAGTCATTTTCACTTTACTTGGGTATAATTTACAAAGAGAAAAGTGAGCAAATTTTTAGTGTAGAACAACAATGGATTTTCAACTATGCATGCACCTGTATAAACACGGTGCAGATAAGATACAGAACATTCCAGCACCATCGGCGAGTCCCCTGCCCTTCCAGTCCATACCTACACCCCAGGGATCCAATCTTTCCCCACAACTAGTTTTGCCTGAGTTTAAGCTTAATCTAAACGGAATCGCACTGTGTATACTCTTCAGCATCTGGCTTCTCTGCCTCGATGTGGTATTTTCAAGACTCATCCATGGATTGTCATTTATCAATAGTTTGCTCTTTTTTGTTGTCTCATTTTAGCCTTGGCATCATTTGCTATGATTCTGTATATGGTTGACTTTGGGATTACTTGCTGTTGAGTCATCTAAAGCGAACAGGTTCATTCTGATAGAATCCTGGCCAGTTCAACGGGGCAGTGCGTGGCAAGGAGGACCAGGGGACCGGGAGTCAGGAGACATCGCGGCTGGGGGACCCAGGCTGAGCCCCAGGACTTTGTGCCCAGAGGTGCTGCTCCTGGACTTCCTGGGCTGTGGGGCAGATGGGTGCTGAAGGGCCCTGGGTCTCCCAGAGGCACTTTGAGGACGCAGCACCAGGCAGCATGCCGTGCTGGGCCCTTGCGATTTTTAAGCTCTGCAATTGTGCTGTGCACTATATGTGCCATTGACTTTCTTTTTTAAAATTGGTTCCAAGCTCTGGTAGCAAAACCTAACTTTCATTTTTTGCTACAAACACGTACAGCTGTCAGGCTCTGTATTTTGACACACAGGAAAGCCGCCCTGCCCCGTTCATTGATGTACTCCTGAGTTTCCTCCAAGAGCTTATTATTTCACAGAAGTTCTCTTGGGGGTATGAGCTCCAGCAGTCTTCTCTTCTGTATTTATTTATTAATTAGCTGGCTGAGTGGGAAATTGCCCCCTTTTCTTATTCATTGTTTTTTAAGGATTTGAGCTGATTATCTAAATAAACAGTGCTCTTAAAATTTTCCCTCAAGTAGAATTGCTAACTCCACCTTGTATTTTTTGCTAAAATGGTATAGAGTCCATCTTCCCCTGAATGGTCCTTTTTATTTCACCTTTTCAGGAGTGAATTTGGGCCCAGCCAATATGGCCAAGGATTCAAAGCCCAAGTCCAGTCTCATTTCTAGAGAGAAATGCAAGGGAAAGAAAGCCTGTTTGCTCCACAGTGAATAGGTGCTAACAGCTTTAAAGAACTGCCCATCAAGTATGAGCTGCAATCCAAAACTGCTTTTAAAACAGAAAATACAGTTTAAAAGTCTACCTGGCCAGTTAAAACTCTGGAAGGGAAAATGACTTGAACATGTGTGCCCTGAATTTTTCTTGCATCGTGGGAGATGTTGCCGTGGTGAAATATTACACCTATCGTAAAGTAAAGCAATGCCATCTTTGATATACGGCCTTCCCTAATTCACACTCTTAATGAAAATCACAGGGGGTGGGGAAGCTACCCTCCTAAATGACATCATTTATGCTTGCTGCATAGAGCGGCTCTGCCCCACGAGCACTCTGGAAGAACCTTTATCTAGAAAAGCATCCTTTGGTGCAGATCGCTGCAAAGACTACAGCTGGGAGCCGCTGGTGGATGGCTGACTTGGCATCATTGGCTCACGGGACACAGTCACAGGAGAAGCTTAGGTAGAAATCGATGTGCGTGGTGCCCAGAGAGCAGGGACAGAGCAGGTGCAGCCCTGCCTCCTTTCACCTGCCTGGTGGCTCCACAGGTGGGGGGACCACAGGGGAAGCTCCATCTGCTGTTACTTGTTCACTCCGCTAGGGGGCTCTTCTGGAGGGTGGACTTCCCCTCCTAGTACACAAGAAGGCAGGGAAGACAGAGGGACTTGGCTACCCAGTACCTGTGAATGCAACTATTTGGGAGCAGGGTCTTTGCAATGTGATGAGGTTAAGGATCTTGAGAAGAAATGGTTCGGGATTTAGGTTGGGCCCTAATTCAGTGACGAGAGTCCTCCTGAGAGAAAAGAGTTACAGATTTGGGACACAGAGACACACAGAGGGGAAAGCCACGTGACCACGGAAGCAGAGACTGGACTTGCATAGCTTTGAGGAGCATTGAGGATTGCTGGAAGCCACCAGAAGCAGGGCACGTAATAGATTATTCCTCTAGCTTCCAGATGAAACCAGCCTTGCTGGTGTCTTGAGTTTGGATTTCTGGCCTCCATAACTGGGAGAGAATAAATCGTTCTTGGTTGAAGCCACCAAGAATTTGTTATGCTGCCACAGGAAAGTAGGACCCTGAACACCGCAGAGCTGGGGCTTTTGGGTCCAACTTGGAAGCAGAGAGATCGTACACCCCAGCCACAGTGTCCTCACCTGTGCGATGCTCATTCTGGTACCTGACCAAGGGCCGCTGAGCAGATTTAGACAACTGTGCTTAGCGTGGTGCCACCCGAGTGGCAGGAAGGAAATATTTGGGGAAAGACAGAGCTCAGAAAGTTATCCACTCAGTGTGGACAGGCTACAGCCCTGATCTGTTTGTCCGAGTCCCAACAGTGGTGGAATCGCTTCAGGTCACTAATGTTAACGAAGGAGACTGGGCATTGCTGCCGCTGTTTGTCCTACGTTACGTTTTATCCTCACAGCAAACCTAAAAGGGCATTGTTATTCCTCCCCGTCAGAGCAGAGGAGCTGAGGTGGCATCACTAGCTGAGAGCCCCATTGCCCAGGTGTCACCTCTATCCACTGTGTGGTGCCACCTCCCTGGTGGTCAGGCAATGAGAATCACGGTGACACTGCGCAGCTTCATTACGCTGGGCTGATGTCCTCCGGCGCTGGCGCCAATTCCCAGCTGATGTGGTTGGGAGTTTGCCTTTATCCTTCCTTGGGCTGTGGGGTGTGAAGGGCGGGAGCAGAGCCAGCCACAGAGAGAAGTTCAGCTCTGGTGAGACCCCCTGGCACGGAGGAAGCCCTTCAGCCACTTCTCATTATGCACAAATAACGTTTGCAAATGGATCCCCTCTGATCACTGGGGAACGTCCTCAAGGGCCCACATAGGGTAAAGATCATTAAAAAAATTAGGAATAAAAGTCTTGGAGATACCCGTGAGTTTCCTGGAGGGCTACTTGGACGTGTTTTGTATTAATATACGATCCGATCCCTTTAGCCACGATGAGCAACACCCAGGGACAATGGGAGGTCCAGCCCCGTCACATCCGATGATAAGTAAGCTATGACGGTGACAATTGTCTGCCTTTTCACACATTTGTTGACCTAATCGAGACGTTTTATGCATTTTTAAGTGGTGATTTGCTTAATCCAGTTTTAAGAAAGGTAGGAAAAGCCTGCAGAGAGACACGGAGCTGAGGCTGCCTCAGCATCGTGGCGATTCCCGGCAGCCAGATGAGAACCACAGCCCCTGGGGCTATTGTGCACTCAGGGCAGGAAAACAGGCAGAGGGCTTTGAAGAAAGAAAGGAAAAACTGGGTGAGGGAAATGCTGTTGGCTAACCATTCTAACATATTGAATTAAAATGATCCGCAAGGTGCAACCTGTGCAGAAGAGCACAGGCAGAAATTAGCGTCTCACTGGGTGTGAGCACAACAGACACAGCGAGGGGATTCGGGGAAGCCACGGAACCCAGATGAAAACGTCGCTTCGATGGTATAAAGAAGATGCCTCTCTCCAGGGGATCCTCTCCGTGACCTCAGGCAGGCATCAGGACAGTCATGGTACAATCGGCTTAAACCTTCTGGAACTTTTCTCTAGTCGCCCATCCATGTTACTGCCTGGAGAGTTTAATTGCTGGACTCATTCAGCTCTATGTCTAAGATGAAAGGTGTCATTGATTGAATTTCCAAATAAATCAGTGCATGAATATTTTATTAGTAATGATTAAAATTAGCTAAAACAACCTGATTATACTGGATATAGCCATATATGAGGCGAAAAAAATGATGGGAAATTATTGAGCTCCGACTGAATACTAAAGTACAAAGTGTCCAATACCCTGATGATCCTAGGATGTCTCCAAGCAGGGGCTGTGGGTTCTGAGCTCTGACTTCCTTTCAGAAGGAGGTGGCCCAAGGGCCTCTGTCTGGCGCAGCCAGGCTGGCTGTCCTGTGCTCCGCTGGGCAGGGTTCCTAAGAGTCCAGGGACCCTGGGCAGGACCAGCCGCCCCTGGCTCTCCCACGCTTCCCAGACCCCTTCCCCAGCACCACCCTCGAGCCGTCCCACGAAATCGACCCCTGAGAGGAGACGCTCTGCCACCCCTTGCCTCCCTTCCTTCTGCCACTGCAGCGGGACACTCGTGCCAAGACAGTGACAGCCTCTGGCCTGACTTTGCACCTGCAAGGCAATCCTGCCTCAGCCTGGTCCTTCCGAGGCCCGACCATGTCTTCCTGTCCCGCTGGCCCCACGCACTGCTTAGGGTCTTCATTTCTAGGTTCTAGCTGGGAATGTGAGCAACATACCAGCAGCTGCAAGTCTGCCTTTGAAACGCTTCCAGCCTGACCGGAGGAGGAAATATTGGATTCTTCACCAGAAACCTGTTTCCATGCACTATGAAATTCAAGTCCAAAGTCGGACTTCCAAAGGATTTAGACATCTGCCCCGGCGGCACCCGAGTCACAGGCACTTGGTAAACTTCCCGGGGTCAGTCCTGAGATCTGGAGGCCCCGTCTCTCCCCCAAACAGCTGTATTCACCAGGCATTTCCACGAAGTAACAGGCACTGGCTTTATTCTAAATATCAAAAATAAAGGAAAACACCATCTTAGGAAAGCAGGAACTTCAGAGGTGACCGAGGAAGCTGGTTTTACTTTCTTTTGAAATGCTGAATCTCTAACATTAAAAAACAAAGGATTTGTGCAATCTTCTCTGCCATCTCAAAGTGAACACAACACGCTTCAAATATCACGGGATTTTCATGGGGAACAGGAAACAACAGTTGGAGAACTTCCCTCCGTCAGGGGCAGCCCAACACTGGCCTCGCTCCGGGAGCCGCGGCAGGCCCACGTGGCTGCGGCCTCTCCCTGGGACCCGCTGGTTGCTGTCACTTTCCTTTTGCTTTTATTGTCACTAAGTTTGCTTAATGACCTTGTTCTCTGGGACTTCCCATTTCTCCAGCAGAGAAACAGGCCCGGCTCTCCAAGGTTGGAGTTGGGGGGATTTGCTCTCTGGCTGAGGCCCCAGAGCGCGGGGGCAGAACCACGTGGGCTGAGATGGGACCGAATGTTCAGTACACTTTTTTTCTAAATGGATGTTCAATATTTTAAGTGGCACATCAGTTACTCTGGGGTGTTCTTATCCAGTTCACTCCATCAGCTTCAATAAATGCCAAATTAAAAAGAAAGGGGAAAAAAAAGAAGAAAGAAATGGCACGCTCTTCTGCGTCTGGGTCTGGGGGTGTGTGTGCGCGTGCCTGTGTGGCAGAGAATGCAACCTTCGGGATGAAAAACAGCAGGAATTAACAGAGCGGAGAAGCAGAGAGCAGGTGAAGGGCACCCCTGCTGTCCCCAGACACCCAGGAAGGGCCCTTCTTTGCCTCCATTGGTAATGCCCCCCCGGCTTGGCCTTCATATTTTCTGTGCCTTTTTGGTCAGTGGAATGATGCCCAACCCCCAAAGGTGTGGGCATCCTGTCCCTGAAACCTGTTACCTTACATGGCAGAGGGACTTTGTAGATGTGATTAAATTAAGGGTCTTGAGATGGGGCAGCCAAGTGGGCCCAATGTCAGCACAGGGGTCCTGATAAGGGAGGGGGCGCAGGAGCGTCAACTTCAGAGGAGCAGAGGCCACGGCGACAGGGGGCCACGGGCCCAGGAATGCTGCAGCCTCTAGCAGCTGGGAAAGGCAAGGAAAGGATTCTCCCCTGGAGCCTCCAGAAGGAACCAGCTCTGCTGACACCTCGATTTCACCCAGTGAGCCCGATTTCAAACTTCTGACCTTCAGAACTGCAAGATAATACGTGTGTGTAATTTTAAACCATGAGGCCTGTGGTCACCTTTTATAGCAGCCACGGAAACTCATACAGCTCCCCTGTGCTCTGCTCTTTGGAAATCTGTTCCCGGCCGCTTTGCTCACCACGAGTGCCAGAGCCGGCCAGCGCCAGGCAGGTGGCACAGGAGGAGCTGCGAATGTCACAACCAGGCGCAGAAGTCATCTGTTGAAGGTGGGCTCCTCAGTGCCCCTGACACCAAGCTGGGCACAATCTCCCTGGCTTCAGTCAGCCTGGTGTCTACCCCGGCTTAAGCCTGTGAAAAGTATAAGAGAAAATTCTAGAATTACTGCTGCCTTCAGGAAACTTTCCATCTTGGCTGAAGAAAGAAGACTTAGAAATGTGAAGGAGAGAATGCCGCAGAGGGCGGTGAGAGGGAAGCCGGGCCCAGCTGTAAACACAAAACCCGCAGAGACCAGGTCTGGCCCGGCTGTCAGCTCAGAGCTCGCCTTGGGAGAGGCGGAAGGGCTTCCGGCTCTGCTCCTGCGGGAGGAGCAGAAGTCTCACCGCCTCTCACCCTTGACCCCTGCCAGGATGGGGGGCTCCCTGCCTGCCCCTGCGCACGTGCCCACCTACCCCCTCCACATCTGCGGACCGGGAAACAGAACCGCAAGGAGGGAGGCAGCTCTCAGCCCTGGAAATGTCCAACACTCAGGCCCAGGCTGGGCTTCGGGGTCCCACCAGCAATTCAGTCTTTCTGACTTTCCAAAAGGGACCCCGGGTAGGGAAGGCCTCCCCCAAGCTGGGGCTTAACAGTCTCTCCAAGAGCTGTCTGTTCACATCTTCAGAGAAAGACCTGCTCCCTGCCAAGAGGGCAGAATGGAATGGCGAGTTAATGGATTTCATCAGTCTGAGTCCTCTCGGGGTTAAAACATCTGAGTGGGTGTCCCTTGGCGGGATCTACACACAGGAACGGCCAGCCGGGCCACTTCTGTCCACGAGGCAGCATTTTCTACTGCAGAGCAGACACGGAGGTGTGCGGGAAGGGAGAGCAGAGCGCCCAGTGAGCACGTCGTTACCCTATGCTCAGAGAAGCTCTGCCAAAACACCCATTATTTCTATATTTCATTGAGTTTCCTCTTTTCCTCCAGGCCTCTTAACTGTTTTGTGGTGTCCACCTTAATATCATTGCCTTTATGATGAATGCAAATCTGATTGCCGGCATCTCTCTGTCTTAGGCTGAGCCACCAACGTAGGTCTGCCAGCCGACCCTGGGACCCGTTGGAGAGTGAGGTGGGATGGTGTCCTGCATCAGTCCCAGGTAATACTGTTGTCTGGATAGGAAGCCCAGGCCCCCAGGACACACCCAGCCCCTGAGAGAGGAGCATAGACAAGCGAAGAGAAGGGATTCCAGGGGAGGTCGCGGGGAAAGAGAGGTCGTGGCATGGAAAATAAAATGCACCTGTTTTGCCTCAAGTCTATCCCAGTTTATACAAAATCACGACCACAAAAGTTACTAATTCTCACTCCAAAACTGGGTCCAGAGGCAGGAAAGGACAGCCGCACCCAAGTGCCTGGGAAACAAGCAGAATTAACAACCGACAGTTCCCTGTCTTGGACATTGCCAACTTTTAGGACAGGAAAGTCCACCTGCTGCCCACCCAGACACTGCCCGGGGGACACGTGCCTCGGGTCAGAGCCTGTAGTGGGCCATCTAAGAAAACAGAGCAGTGACTCTTCCCAGATCGGCCGTTTGCTCTGGACATGCAGGAACCTCCTGCCATGCCCCTTTGCTCCGTTATCAACTCCTCTCCGTTGCTGACGACAAGTTTTGCACAGGGCCAGGCCGATTATCCCGGGGCACGCTCTGTGCACGGGAGTCAGGAATGAACATTTAGTATTCATCCTTTGATGTTTGCCAAATGGCCTACTCAGGGGCTGTCAGCACGAAGAATTATTTTATTACACTGGGAAATCTCGTTTGGAGCCACCATTTGGATGTTAAAACAGCATGGACGGGTTTTCCGTAACTGGAGGACAAATTGATCCCAGCGAAGGGGTGCTGTCAGTGCAGACGGGGAGGGCGGTCGGGGGGTCTCCACAGCTGCAGCCCAGTGTTTAGATCTGAGCGCACCCACAGTTGGCCCTGTAAGAGGGTCTGTAAAGGGTCAGATGTGCGGGGCCCTGTTCCCCTGGGACTGCAGAAGGCCACACAGACCAAGCACTTCTGCAGAGGTCTGTCCACTGCTTGTTGCCAGCTTGGTCAGTGACATCTAAGGTCACCCTGCTGCTAAGAAACCCTACCACTGGCAGGAAAAGAAAAGAGAACCTGGTAGAAGTTCCTTGCCCCTGCCCAAGGACTAGCCATTTAGATGCGTGTGGCCCTAGCATTCCGCAGGCACCGTCCTCCCTGCGCCCACACACAGGGCTCAGGCAGAATAGCTAGCGAGACAGGTCCCTTGAGGACCCCAGGCTGCAGGGTGAGGGGAGACGCAGATGGAGTTCTGCCCACAGGGACAGGGACGGTGGCCCTACAAGGCTCTGTGTGGAGGGAACACAGAGGCTGGGCTGCGAGCAACGCAGGGGCCCCTGCTCCAGGCAGGGGTGCATCATTGTATCTCCATGCAGGTGATAAAAGTACGGGCACCACGGCCACGGGGTTCAAGTCCCCATCGTGCAGCTGCTCATGGGTGGCCGGCTCTGTGCACCAATCCTGAGCCTTACCTTCCCCGAGATGCAGTTTTATTGTTTGAGAGGCAGAGATGAGAAACCTCCAAGGCCTTGGGAGGATCCAATGGGGCATTCCACGAGAAACTCTCTGCACCGCGCATCGTGGGCAGGAAGCGGGAGGCAACCTTTACTCCAGCCCAAACCTGGTCTCGGAGCCTGCCTCAGACTTATTCTGGGGGAGGGGAGAACCTGACTCTATGTACCAGTCTTGAGCCCACTACGGACTTGGTGTCTGGAAAGGTCTCATCGGAAATGTAATTTTTTTCAGAAACACGGGGGTGGGGGAAGAGCCGGCCCCGCCCGGCAATGAACTCAACCATCCCCATCCTTCCCCGAGTGCAGACAGGGGCAGGTGAGGTGGAAGGAAATGAATCCCGGGGGTGGGGGGCAGCTTCTGCTACATCCCTAGACAGACAAAGGGGAGCGCAGGGTCGCTGTGAGGGAGCAGAGGCCGTGAGTGGTACGCGGAGCCGGCCCCCTCCCACGATTTACACTGACGGGAGTGTGTTCCCTGCTAACTCTGTGGGAACATTCCACCCTTAAATGTATCTCACTGTCGGCCTCCAAACTACAACCTGAAAGCTACAGTAAGATAAGGGGCTGAGACAGGCATCCGACACCTGGTTGTGGGTTTGGGCCAGATGCTGTTTCAGCCCCTGCTCTCCAAGGGGAGAAGCCGGCCCAACTTGTGGTCTGTGTCCCGGGGACCCAGCAGCCTCCGGAAGAGGCACAGGAGGGACCAGAAGCCCAGGGAGAGGCTGAGCTCACACTCGTCGGCCCAGCTTACGTTGGACGGCAACACGCACCTCCAAACAGGACCAGACAGGGTGAAAGTTGCACCCGTGCCTGAGCAAACACAAAGAAGGTTCCAAAAGACATTTAACAGGCCCTGCGACCCTGAGGACATTGTCTTAACCAATAGCTCAACACAGAATGTTGTTTAATGCTCACCTCCTCGAAACCCAGGAGAGCAGAAACCTTACCAGCGAGGTCCTAAAAGCGAGAGGAAGGAACACACAAACCCAATAATTACAGGAAAAGGATGCGCACGCTGCTGCATTTTGTTAAACGTGCCATCAACTAGAAGCATCAAAGGGTCGCCGAAGGTAAAAAATCTACATTTGAGGTGTGAGTTTAACTGATAAAAATCAAATGGAAGATTGTCGTGGACAATTTAACAGTATCAGAGCTCAAATTTTCAAGGAAAGTTTTCTTTCTGAGTAAAATTACCACTAAGAGTCAAAGTGAAGGGAAATAAATGAAAATGTGGCTTTTGCGTTTCTCCTTCCCCAGAGGCAGGTCCTCTACTGCGAGCAGGAAGTAAGAGAAGGGTCTCCCCAGTGGAGAACGCCTTCCAATATTGAACTGATGTCACGGAACACCTTTACCAAAGAAAATGTCTCAATAAACCGTGGGCAAGCATTTTGATTCCGCTCTTGTCACTACGCCCCGAAAGCTAGACATAAATTATCGAAATGCCCTTTGAACATCGGCCCATTAGAAGCTTCAAAGAGAATTTGGAATGCACAGAAAAAGCGGGAAATTACCTGACACCAAGACGGGTTACGTCCTTGCCCCCAGACTTCACACTCTTAGCCATGAAATTGTGCACTTAGTAAGAGGTTGAGCTTGTCTCATACAGCTGAGAGGAAGGGGTGTTTTGTGAACTTGGAGGCAACCACAAGGCTCCCACCAGGTCCTCCAGGAAGCCAGGACACATCTCTAAACAGCGAACTCTCCAGCTCTGCGTGCAGCTGTTGGCGGAAGCCCACACCTGTCGGACTGGGTGCAGAGGGAAGCCACCCTGAGGTGGGCTTGCCGCATATGCAGCTCACAGCAATTTACATGAAATTGGTTATAGACTGGTGGCCTCTCCGCAGCGGCGGATCTGGCGCTCTTCCACTGGGTGAATTAATTCGTTCTCCGGAGAGAGGCGCAAACACCGAGTGAAAGGGGAGCGATGAGAAAAGCACAAGGAAATTGGCTTCTGTTTCACCAATTTCCTGCGGGGGCTGGCAGGCGCGATTGCTCCGGACAGCTCTCAGGCAGGGGCGCCTCTTCGGAGAGGTGTTGGTGACCTCCCGGCGCGTCTAGGTGGGCGACAGATGAGGTGAGAGGCTTGGAAGCAGGAAACAGAGTTGACTCGGCGGGTTCCCCTGAAGGAGACGGAGCAGTGATCAAGAGCCTGATTGAAAATGTATAGAAACTATAGATTACTTTGCGTAACATTGACGCCTCCGCTTTTCCCCTCCTTGCCTTTGGCAGTGGAAACATCAGACCTGGGTCCTGCTCAGCTGTCTGTGGCCAGGGGCACTCCACTAAAACGCAGACCACATGGAGATGCAAGGCGGCCACCAGCCTGGGAGGAGGCCGGGACGCTGCTCCCACCCTCCGTCTGGTGGTCCTGCACCTCCACGCAGATCTGCAGGGTGCTTCTACGTCATGTGAGCCAGCTCTTAATTTGGCCAGGCACGAAGGAAATTTTGAAATAAAAAAAAATTTTAATTAATGTTGAAGAGGTTCAGGTAGAGAAAGTCCTTCTGGAAAGCAATTAGGTGACATGTATGAGCAACTCTGAAACATTCTTATTTTTTGATCCAGTGATTTAATGTCGAAGAATCTTGTGCAGGGATGAGGGTACACATGGGTGTTTCTCGCTGCATCCTTTATAACAGTGAAAAGTTAGAAATAACTTACCTTCAACAACCAGGGGGACTTTGTTATTTCTTTTAAATGGAATATTATATAGCCATTAACAACTATGTTTTCAAAAACATTTTTATAATTATGTTTAAAATATAACAGTAAGTTTAAAACTGTACTTACTGCTTGTGCAATGTAATCTTGATTTTGCTATGCAGATAACGGACAACAAAGCTTGTGTTTATGTGTGTGTATGTCAGTACATACACGAAAAACAACGATTAGCAAAGCTTTTTTCTTCTTCATCACAATTTTCTGTATTTCTCAAATTTTTATGCAGATAATGTATTCTTTCTGAAGAGTATTTTATTTTTCCAAGGCAGGTATTGCTTTTAATTTTTAACACTTGTTTATTTTTGATTATAAAATAGTTCAAACATGTAAAAGAGAACAAAAAAAAATCACATAAAGATGCTCACATACTCACTGCCTAGGCTTGTGGTACAGTAACAAATTTAATCATATTTAACATATCTGCAGTGCACATTTTTTGAAATAAATTGTTTCAACTACAGCTTCAGCCACACCGGAACATGAGCATTACTATAAAGTGAGAGTCATTCCACATATGTTTTACTGCTTTTACCAAATATTCATTTCCCACAAATGATGTGTACTCTTGAATGAGTTTTTTAAAAATTGACGTAAAGGTTGTTTTGCAACTTCATTTTTTTAAACTCAACATTGTGTTAACGTTTGTTCATCCATGAAGACCCATGTGAATCTAGTTCATTATCTTTAACAGTATATGGTTTGCCTCTGTATGAACCACGTGAACAAACCACGACTTACAGGTGTGCCTCAGAGGTCTTGCAGATTTTCTTCCAGACCACGAGAATAAAGCCAATATCACAATGAAGCAAGTCACACCAATTTGGGGTTTTTTTTCTGTTTTCGGTGCATATGAAAGTTATGTTTACACTAAACAGACCGTCCCTGGGTTGTGGACCACCCGACTTAAGACAGCGTACTTACCGACGGGCTTGCAGGGCTCCCCCTAAGGATAATTTATCATGAAATAATTACATTAATAATTTGGGATCTAGTTTCTTACGCGCATATGAATAAACTCACGTGGTGGAAGCGGTCCGGCGGCCCAGCGTCTTCACACGCAGCTGGTCCCATTGTTCGCATGGTCGCTTACGCACAACTGTCACTTCTGTCTCAACATCTTTACTCGATTTTGTGAGTCTGTTTGCCCCGATGACCACGCCTCCAAAGCGAAAGTCCCCTGCGAGTCCAGGTCAGCCTGCGACAAAGACGAAGGTGATGACAATGGAAAGGAATGTGGAAATAATTAAGCGTTTGGGGAAAGGCCAGGCGCCACCCTTCTCTGGGAAAGCATCGGGCCGCAGTTGCTCAACTATCGGAACAATTATACAGGATAAAGTGAGAATAGTGAAACGTGTGACAAGCAGGGCTCCTATGAAAGCATCAGTTATTACTAAGCAATGGATTAATTACTGAAATGGACAGGTTATTGCTTTGGTTAGAAGATCAAAATAAGCATAGCATTCCTATTAGCCTAGCATTGATGCAACATTAGGTGAGTGTTAACCTTTAATATTCTTTTTTGAAATTTCTCCTATCTAAGCATTTTGTATGAGATTGTTTTATGTTCTGTTTGTTCGAATCAAAAGAAAGAGCACAATAGTTACTGTAACTTATTGTTACAATACAGCAGTATTATTATTATACTGCATTATTACTACCATATATGAGCTGTTATAGTATTATCGTTGCTATATTATTATTATATTATTACTATATATGCATTGTTCATCAGGGATCCAAGTTACATACAAATCCGACCTAAAGACATTCTCAGGAACATAGCTCCTTCATAACCTGGGAACCACCTGTACTGTCTATTAAATATGCAATAGCATTATTTCTAAAAAACCAAGGTCCATACCTTAACTAAAAAATATTTTGTCTAAAAAATGCTAACCATCACCTGAGTCTTCAGAGAGCTGTAATTTTTTTTCCGGTGGAGGGTCTTGCTTCCATGTTGATGCCGCTGAAAGATTAAAGTGGTGTTTGCTGAGGACCGGGGTGGCTGTGGCAATTTCTTAAAATAAGACAATAATAAAGTTTGCTGCATAAATTGACTCTTCCTTTCACATGAGGTTTTCTGTAGCATGTGATGCTGTTTGATAGCATTTTACTCACAGCAGAACTTCTTTCAAAATTCGAGTAACCCTTCTCAAAGCCAGCCACTGCTTTATCAACTAAGTTTATGGAATATTCTAAATCCTTTGTTGTCATTTCAGTCATGCTCACCTCATCTTCACCAGGTAGATTCTGTCTCAAGAAACCAGTTTCTTTGCTCATCCATAAGAAGCAACTCCTCGTTCAAGGTTGATCATGAGATGGCAGCAATTCAGTCACATCTTCAGACTCCACTTTCTAATTCTAGCTCACTTGCTATTTCCAGCACACCTGCAGTTACTTCCTCCACTGAAGTCTGGAACCCCTCAAAGTCGTCCATGAGAGTAGCAATCAACTTCTTTTAAACTTTTGTTAATGTTGATATTTTGATTTCCCCCATGAATGAGCAATATTCTTAATGACATCTAGAATGGTGAATCCTGGCTAGGCAGGACGGCTCACACCTATAATCCCAGCATTTTGTGAGGCCAAGACAGGAGGGTTGCTTGAGACCAAGAGTTCGAGACCAGCCTGAGCAATATGTCAAGACCCCATCCCTACAAAAAAATTTCAAAAATTGCCAGGCATGGTGGTACATACCTATAGTCCTAGCTAATCAGGGGGCCGAGGCAGGAGAATCACTTCAGCCCAGGAGTTTGAGGTTGCAGTGAGCTGTGATGACACTGCTACACTCTAACCCAGGCAACAGAGCAAGACCCTGTCTCCAAAAAATAAAATAAAATAAAATAAAATAAAATAAAATAAAATAAAAACTAGGTGAAATATTTCTAGAAAGTTTCAAATTACTTTGCCCATATCCATTATAGGAATCACTGTCTATGGCAGCTATAGCTCTACAAAATGTATTTCTTAAATAATAAAACTTGAAAATTGAAATTACTCGTTGATCCATGGGCTGCAGGAGGGATGTCATATTAGCACTCATGAAACAGCATCGATCTCCTTGTACATCTCCATTAGAGCTCTTAGATGAACAGGTGCATTGTCAATGAGCAGCAATATTTTGAAAGAAATCTATTTTTTTTTCTGAGCAGTAGGTCTCAACATTGGACTTAAAATATTCAGCAAGCTGTGTTGTAAACAGATGTGCTGTCATCCAAGCGTTGTTCCCTTTATAGAGCAAAAGCAGAATAGATTTAACATAATTCTTAACCTTAGCATTTTTCAAAATGGTAAACGAGCATTGGCTTCAAAGTAATGTCACTGGCTGAATTATCGCCTAATGAGAGTCAACCTGTCCTTTGAAGCTTTGAAGTGAGGCATTGACTTCCCCACTCTCACTCTGGAAGTCCTAGATGACATCTTCTTCCAATAGAAGACTGTTTTGCCAGCATTGAAAATGTGTTGTTTAGTGTCACCAACTTTATCAATGATCTTGGCCAGGTCTCCTGGATAATTTGCTTCAGTTTCTGCATCAGCACTTGCTGCTTCACCTCTCATTTGTATTTTGTAGAGACAGCTTCTTTCTTAGAACCTCATGAACCAACCTCTGCTGGCTTCAGTCTTTTCTTCTGCAGCTTCCTCACCTCCCTCAGACTTCACAGGATTGAAGAGAGTCAGGGCCTTGCTCTGGATTAGGCATTGGCTTTAGGGAATGTTGTGGCTGGTTGGACCTTCTATCCAGACAACTCAAACTTTCTCCACATCGGCAATAAGATTGTTTTGCTTTCTTATTGTTCATGTATTCATGGGAGCAGCACTTCTATTTTCCTTTAAGGACTTTTCCTTTGCATTCACAACTTGGCTGTTTGGCACAAGGACCTGGCTTTCAGCTATCTTGGCTTTTGACATGCCTTCCCCACTGACCTCAGTCATTTCTAACTTTTGATTTAAAATGAGGGAAACACAACTCTTCCTTTCATGTGGACACTTAGAGGCCACTGCAGGGTTATTAATGGGCATAATTTTAATACTTTCGTGTCTCAGGAAATAGGGAGGCCTGAGCAGAGGGACAGAGATGAGGGAACCGACACTCAGTGGAGCATTCAGAACACACAGCATTTATGGATTAAGTTCACCGTCTTATATAGATGGGGTCACTGGCACCCCAAAACAATTAAAGTAGTGATATTAAAATCACTGATCATAGATCACCATAAAATATTTAATAATAATGAAAAAATTTGACATATTATGAGAATTACCAAAAGGTGACACAGAAATGCAAAGTGAGCACCTGTCGTTGGAAAAAGTGGCGCCGATAGACTTGCTCAGCA
>RJWJ010013122.1:0-40542 GCA_004363605.1 Indri indri
CATAATATGCTGAAAAAAAAAAAGAGTGACTCTAAGCATTCTAATTTAGGCAACTGGCTGGATAAGGAGTTATTCACTGAGAAGAAAACATTGGAACATGATGCTGTGAAGGGAAATAACAGTCAAGCTGAGAATCAAATGAAAGACTCAATACCTTTTACAATACCAACAAAGAAAATAAAATATCTAGGAATATATTTAACCAAGGAGGTGAAATACCTCTACAAGGAGAACTATGAAACACTGAGGAAGGAAATAGCAGAGGATGTAAACAAATGGAAAAACATATCATGCTAATGGATTGGCAGAAACAACATTGTTAAAATGTCTATACAACCCAAAGTAATTTACAGATTCAATGCAA
Source organism: Indri indri (assembly GCA_004363605.1). Taxonomy (NCBI): domain Eukaryota; kingdom Metazoa; phylum Chordata; class Mammalia; order Primates; family Indriidae; genus Indri; species Indri indri. The sequence goes on from RJWJ010013122.1 coordinate 365, forward strand.
TGACCATTAAAATACCAGTGTCATTTTTAACAGATCTAGAAAAAATAGTTTTATGCTTTGTATGAAACTAGAAAAGAGCCCAAATAGCAAAAGCAATTTTAAGCAAAAAGAAGAATTCAAGAGGCATCAGTTTACCAGACTTCAAGCTATACTACAAGACTATAGTAACCAAAACAGCATGGTACTGGCATAAAAACAGACACATAGACCATGGATCAGAACAGAGAACCCAGATATAAATACATCCTCACATTGCCATCTGATCTTTGACAGAGTGCACAAAAACATACACTGGGGAAAAGAATTCCTGTTCAACAAATGGGGCTGGGAAAATTGGATAGCCACATATAGAAGACTGAAACAGGATCCGTACCTCTCATAACTCACAAAAATTAATTCATCATGGATAACAGACTTAAACCTAAGACATGAAACTATAAGAATTCTAGAAGAAAATGTTGGAATAACTCTTGTAGATATAGGCCTAGGCAAAGAATTTATGAAGAAGACCCCCAAAACAATCACAGCAACAATGAAAATTAACAAATGGGACTTGATTAAATTAAAAAGCTTCTGTACAGCCAAATAATCAAAAGAGCAAATAGACACCTACAGAATGGGAGAAAATATTTGCATGCTATATAACCAAGGGCTGTTAACCAGAATCTATAAAGAACTGAAACAAATCACCAAGAAAAAAATCAAACCACCCCACAAAAAGTTGGACAAAGACCTGAACAGAAGCTTTTCAAAAGAAGATAGACTAACAGCCAATTAACATACGAAAAATTACTCAAAATCATCAGGGAAATGTAAATCAAAACCACAATGAGATATCACCTAACTGCATTGAGAATAGCTTTTATCAAACAATTCCAAAATGACAGATGCTGGCATGGATGCGGAGAGAAAGGAACACTTATACACTGTTGGTGGGACTGAAAACTAATATAACCTCTGTGGAAAGCAGTATGGAGATACCTCAAAGAACTGAAAGCAGACTGACCATTTGATCCAGCAATCCCACTCCTGGGGTTTTATTCAAAGGAAAAAAAATCATTTTATCAAAAAGACACTTGTACCCAAATATTTATTTTAGCAGAATTCACAATCACAAAGATGTAGAATCAACCCCAGTGCCCATCAATACACTAGTGGATTAATAAAATGTACTGTATGTATGCCATGAAATTAAAAAGTTTCTGTACAGACAAATAATCAAAAGAGCAAATAGACAACCTGCAGAATGGGAGAAAATATTTAAAAACTGTTGAACTAATACCTTTTGTAACAACCCAGATGGAACTGGAGACCGTTCTAAGTGGAGTATTGCAAAAATGGAAAAACAAACACCACATATACACACTACTAAATTGGAACACACTATTAAATCGTTCAACACTCATGGGCACATATGGAAGTAAAATCCAACAGAAACCAAGCATAGGGGAGGAGGTGGTAGGTAAATTCACACATAACAGGTACAATGTACATTATCAGGGCACATTTACAACTTTAACTCAAATGATACAAAAGCGATGCATGTAACCAAAACGTTTGGATCCCTATAATATTCTGAAATTAAAAATAAAATAAAAATTTAAAAAGTCCAGTACAGAGACAAAAAACTGTCAACCAAATACTATAATTCTGTAATTACCATGACGAGGACTATTGGGGGCACAGAATACAGAATATACTGAAGTCTGTTTGCGGATGAACAGAATTTCACTGAGCAGAATTTGGAAGGAGGAAAGAAGGAAATTCAAGCACAAAGGCATGGAGATGTGAACTAATGTAATATTTTAGAGGAAGTTCAAGTAACTATATTTGCTGGGGAGAAGTTGAAATGGTTTCCAGGGTGGAGGGGGGTGGCATATGATTCTCTGGCATACAGAGGATTTCATGGATAAGCTGATGGGGAGCTCGCCAAGCAGAGGACTAGTGATTAGATTTAGCTACTAGAAAGGTCACTCTAGCATCAAGAGAGAAAAACCAGTAATGACACTATTGTTATTATCTGAAATGATGAGAACATGAACTTTACAGCAGGGACATTGGGAATAGGTAAGAGGGGGCACATTAAGGAGACATTTAGAAGGTAGAATTGGAAGGACCTCATAATTGTTTGAATGTTGTGGGGAATCAAGGGTGACTCCCAGGTTTCTGGCTTGGGCAGCTTTGTAAATGGCTGTGATAGTTACTGTGATTGGGAATATAGTTTTCAGGAGATGGTGTGCTCAATTTAGGAGAATTGTGGTTTATGTTTTCTTGAAGGTCAATCCAGATGGAGGATATATACATGGTTAGACCCAGGAACTAAGTCTGAGTTGGGGATGCAGATTTTAGGGGTCAGTTGATTGGTGTCTATGTAGACTGTGAAAAAAAAAACAATTAAGACTCCAACTTTGTGAGGCCAGGCAGAGCCATAAGTGTAAGCAAAGGTGAGACAGAATAGTCAAAGATGATATGAGGAGAGGAGAACCAGGAAGAGACAAGAGAGAGGGTGACAGATATAAGCATTGCAATATCTGCACTATTTTCTCTAAAATGTTTTTCACTGTGTGCTACTTTTTGAAATGTTTTTGAAAATGTTATTTGTGTGAACATTCTCTTAAATGTTACCCTGGTTTACTTCTGGTTTCTGTTTTACAACTAAATTCAATTTATCTTTGCATGTGATGGCCTACTTTTGACAAAGAATCAGGTTTAGTGTTTAAATTTTATGGCATCAGTAAAGTTTTAAAATATATTTAAAGTGCTCTATAAAATTTCCCCTTGTCTTGCAGTTTACATGCCCTTGCATTCTGCTTACCATGCCCCTCCCATAATTTTTTTACATTTTCTGCTTTCTTTGTATCTGTTTTTCATATATGTGGGCTATTTCTTCCATAAAAAAGGATCTCACCATTTCTCATTTTAAACTTATACTCCTTTCTCCATATTTATACATATTTGTAAATGTAGCACCAATTTTCTAAGACCTGGCAAGCCCCTGGATCCTAATGGAATTATAATAACAATAATAAACCAAATGCCACTGCTTTTTGAACATAACTTCTGCAAGGATGTTTGTCCTTTGCCATGTACCTCTTCCTATTATGCTAGTGGTACAGATAGATATTATTGTCTGTCCAGCACCTTAACCTTTCCCCTCTATTTAAGGAATCCACCACTGTGTGAGTATTATGAGACAGGGGCTTCCTCTGCAGAGGTCTGAGAGAAAATATCACCCTGACATCTGGCAGCTAGCACACAGTCATGTGACCTAATGTCAGCTAATCAGATACGCTTGCCAAGGACTTTGAATCTGGAGTAATTGACCTAAAGACGCAGAGAAGCCGGGAATGGTATCTGTTATCCAGTGGCCATGGTCCAGCAGTAGGGCCCAGTTTCCAGTGCTAGTAGTTGTCAGAAGTCGGAGATAACAAAGTTCTTCTTTTGTATGAAAACTGTACCATATAGTCTATCTCATTAGAAATCATCTGACTGAAAAAAATGAGAGGCTTTTTTAAAAAAAGTACTGCATTGCATTGAGAGGGATTTGTGTTAAAAACTAAATAATAGGAAAAGATCCACTCTACCCTATGACCTTGGTGGTGGTTTAGCTGCTCGATTTTCCTTGATTAGTCTTTTCAGAGCCTAGTTCTCTAGATTTTCTTTGATTCTGTGATGTACAAAATACTGGCCCAATAACTATTTTTTCTGCTTATATAATGAAAGGGTAGCAGACGCCTTTGTGCCCTGCATTACATCCTCATGGTCAATTTCAGTTTCAGATGTGGTTCACACACCCATAAGAGCTCTGAATGCTTTTGGGCTGGCAGGGTCCCAACTCTGGTGCCCTGCATGTTGGCCGATTCTGCCTCAGCTTGGCTCTCCCCAGTCCCCCGTGATCCGGCCACTCTCGGCTTTTAGATAGGATTCCCTAAAGAGGACAAGAGACAACTCCACATTGGTGCTTCCCCTATGGACCATGAGACACACAGCACTGTGCCAACAGGCTGAGAGAGCGAGTTAATTTCCTTTGTTCAGCTATCACAGGCCTCTCAGGCCATCCCCATAGTCTTTGATTTCTTAGGCTTGACACAGACACAGGTCTCCTGGGCCACATCCTAAGGGGGCACCTACTAAGCCCCTCTGTTGATCTGAGGTAAAGGGCTAACTACCCTTCACCCCTTCACTGCGGTGCAGGTGGAGTCACAGCACAACTTTCTCCCCATTTCACACGCTCCTGCACTTCCATGCCGTCCCTCTGCCCCTTCACTGCTTTGAGATCTGCTGAGTTTACCCCCTGGGTCTCAGTGTCCTCATGTGCGTAATAGAGATAATAATGGCATCACTTTACAGGGTTTTTGAGGCAATTAAATGAATATATATATAATACGTACAATCTATATGTATACGTAATATATGTATATATAATATATATATAGCTTAGAACAAAGCCTAGCCCATAATAACCTCTATATAAAGGTTTCTTATTGCTGTTATTGTTTACTCTATTGTATCCTAGTATCTCACTTGAAATTTCCAGTTTAATATTCTTTAATCCCTGCTATGCCTATGATGATTTACGTCATAAAATACTGTTCAGAGGGGAGGGTTAAATGGATGTTAGGTACCTTAAATTACACAAAGAGAAATTTTAGGAAAATTAATCTAAAACTACAGTAGGTATACAGTGGGATTTGAGGACAAAACCATTTTTGTTCTTGTTATCACCCCTGCTGTCTGACTGCTGGTTGACTGGCCTCGGGGGAGGACAAGCTGACTTGGTGAGGTTTCTGGATGCCGAGTCCTAGTGACGACTTGAGGCAGAGTTGGCTGCATGGACAAGAAATCATTATTACACATTATAGTGCCAGCAGAACCCTTAAAGGGCACCCAGCTCAACCACTTTACAAGGAACACAATGGAGACCCAAGGGGTTGAATGATATTATTTTCCAGAACAACACAGGTTCTGGGTAGATGTTAACAGAGTTCCATGACAATTGGTTTCATGGTTTAAGAAGTTTGAAAAATGCTGGTAACACAAATTTGAACAGGCTTCTTTATTATAGGACTTCTCAAAACTTTAAAATGTGCATTGCATATGAATTTTCCAAAGAGAATATAGCAGGTGGTATTTATATTTTCCAACCTTGTTTGATCTCAGAATGTTTCCTCCCTCCTTAGGGGGTAGAATTTCATATGTCCTATGTTCTGCTAAGCACATTTTAGGAAACATTGGTTTAGAATGATGGGATACAACGGTTGGAAGGAAATTGAAGGTCACAGAGGCATAACCAGAAGAGCAGAGACCTGGAATTACTCATCCAGCTGTGGAAAGAGAAATAAGGGAAAAACTAGGCTTTAAGTTGACTGAATACCTTTCTAATGGGAAATGGTTCTTCCAAGCACAGATTGTGTGTCAAAGAAGGCTGGAAGCAATTTCGACTTTGCCAGTTTTACTACCTGAGAGACTTCTTACAGGTTAATAACATCTATGAGCTTCAGGTTCTTCCTCTGTAAAAATGGTTAACATAATACTTTTGTTGAAGAAACACTGTGAGAATTACAGATAGTGTATGCAAAGCATCAAGTCTGATACAGCTTTTGATGCTGTAGTTAATCAGTCTAAATGTTTATTCGTGTGTGTACTCTTCAGAACTACTCTGCCAAGAGAGCTCTTAGTCCCTGTTTGGCAACCCCAGCAACTACTCACCAAGGCATTCGATTTATTATTTCATTAGCTCTGGCTATGGTAATGCATCTTTTTATATCAGGCCACAATCTTTCTCTCTTTACCTATTATTGTCCTTGTTCCAATCCTTAAGGTCATTCAGAACAAGTCACATTTCTCTATCATGCATGACTCATCAGTCATTTAAATACAGGGCTCATGTCATCCTAGAGCCCTCTTAGTAAACATCCAACACTAAGTTCACGGCAAATCCAAGACTAGCATTGGTACTTGTGATTCTAAGGCCTCTATCACATATTTGGACAAGAATTCTGACTTCCTCTTGGTCACAGTGATTCCCTACCTGGAGCACTGCAACCCTCCACTGGCTATCTTCTGCATTTTAATACATCTGCAGAAAGTACTATTTCTGCTGCAAGTAAGAATGGATTCTATTCCAGTGCATGGCTTAGCTGACATCAAAGAGATCAAAACTTCCTAAAAGACACAGGTGCAGCCTGGGATGAAAACAACTCCATTAGACCATAACCCATCTCTGAACGGTGCAGTATTGTGGCTGCATTTAATTCCTTCAAGTGCACTGCCAGCAATTCTTATACTTGAAAGTGGACTGCCAGAAAAAAAGGTTATAAATGACTGTTCTACAACCTGAATCCACCCTGTGTTAGCAAGGCCTGTCAAAGCTCATTCTCCCTCTAGTAACCTGATTGCCACACCACCCCCAGAAGCTTCTGTTCACAGTCCAAACTCCAGCTTCTCATCCTGTCTCAATATTTTCATGTTCATATTCAATGTATTTGTTACCTTTGACAAACTCTTGATCAACATTTTATTTTGAGGCAGCTGTGATCTACCTTCATTTACTCTTGGAAATACATCTCTACTTTCCTATGTGATCCCTACCTCTACTATTATTTCTGAAACATAAATGCCATTAGGATGCATTTTTTCATTAATAGTTGTATAAAGTTTAAATGAAACATGAAAAGCAAAAACACTTTTGAGTAACTGGAAACCTATATTGGAGAAATATAAACAATTGTATTAAATAACTAATATTTCTTGAGTCTGATTCTATTATATAAGAAGAAGTTACAGGAGTTTACCAAGAAGCAAGTGTGCTCTCAAATTGTATATGATAGAATTAACCAGAAAAAAAAATTATAAAGATACCCAAGAAATAAAAAACTAGAAGCAACAAGAATATAGGAAATGTAACTGGCTAAAATGAAAATGAGTATTAACAGGAGCTCTTTTAGAAATGAAGTAAAATTTTAAATTAAAAAATAAAATAGGAAAAAAAGAATAAATGAAAACAAAGCATGTTGTTTTTTCTTGTTAATGCAATACCCTTATACTCAGAGACAAATACTTTTATTTCCTTCACCAGTCTCCTAATTACTAAATAGGCCTCCCTTGATAAAAGGAAGGGCATTTGGAGAATAAAGAAGAATAAAAGAGGAAAATGACACATTTTCTAAACTCCAAGGGATATTAAATGATGAAGAGAAATAAAATAAAATGTCAATTCAAATGATGAGTTCCATTCACACAAATTTCAGGCAAATGTATTTAAGACCCATTTTCTAACAGAGAAGACGCCAATATAACATTGGATTTACTGAATAACATGTAAAGTGTGGACATTCAGGGTAACCATTTCTAAGACAGTGTTGCTTCTTATACAATCATGGTAGTTACATTTCCTCCGTATTCAACCGCAAGCCATTGCCTTGTGGGTACATTTGTAAATATCATTTCCATTATTCTCATTGTTGTTCCCTATAGCTCTACAGAGAAAAAGTATTAAAATATAAGAGCCAGAACTAAGAAATAAGATCAACTGAAGTATAAAATGCAGCATTTTCTAATAGAAGAAGCTTTATGGGACATAAAATTGAAATACAGTAGAGAATCCGCACAGGACTTTCAATTCTCAGAAGAAAGCAAAGGATAAACAAAACAAGAATAAAGAAAGCATATGCCAGTGAGTTTTTGGTAGAATCGAAACACTCAAAAGATCAACAAAAAGAAAATATTTTAAATTGTGAGAAAATGAAAATGTAACAGGAATTAAATATTAACCGGAAAAAGTAAAAAAACAAGGAGAGTACTAAAATGAAGGTTATTACAAAAGCAGAGCCATGGACATAAATTAAAAATGTGATAATATAATGGGACAAAATATTTTTAACTTTGGATTAATGTATTTTGCTCCTAAGATGAGTACATACAACACACTGTGAATGTGGACTTTTCATGGAAATAATCCAAGACAGTGACGTATTATTTCCTTTCCAACTGTAAACCTAGGCTTTGAAGAAAGTGGCCTGTAGCTACCACTCCTAAGGCATCTGGAGAACAGGTGAGTGTTCCAAAAATTGGTGGACAAAAATCAACATACTATTATGCTGAGATTTAGGAAAAAAATGGATAAACTTGTAAATTTTCATTTTATTAATACACTAATTTTAACAATTTGGTAATGCACCAATAGTTTCATAGATCTATTTTAAATCTAGCACATTCATTAGCTGTTTTGCAAATATACTACATACAAGATTTTTAACTAAAGAAAAACACAAAGGCTTACATTATTGGGGCCAAAGAATATGAGGTTTTCAGATTCATTATAATTGGAAACTACCTAGACATTTTAAAAAATACATTGATATATGTTTAGAAGGTTTTAGGCATAAAGAACATCAGATTTGTTTGCATTTATAGAATACATTTCTAAATTAATTGTTGAGACAATTTAGTAAAATCTTAATTTGAATATAAATTTGAATATATATTATAAATTGTTTCTAAATAGGAGATATTTAAAATATTTCTTACCAAGAGATGCATCCCCTTTGCCTGGCATTTTCAGAGAATGTGGTATTCTATTTAGGTGACTATTATAGTCTTTCCCTTCCAGAAGTCCAAACTTTTAAATTCTAATCGCCTTTGAAGGAAATCTTTCTCAAATATTACCTTTCTGCATATAACTTAACCTTTTCTGGATAGCTAAGGGTTGTTATTAGGAAAATCAATAGCCATGCTAGTTTGTAATGCTTTGCTGGCCTCTGGCAGACTGATGAGCGCTCACTATAGCAAATGACCCTAGACAACTCAGTTTTCACATTTCTTCTGTACACTTTTTGTACTTTCGCCCTGTCCTCTCTCTGTCAGGCTGTCAGTGTGCCTGTCTCCAGGAGTCTCCATCCCCACACGTCCCTACCCCACATACACCACTGCACACATTCTCTTCTAATTTGTTGCTACATTTTCCTATAAATGAGACTCCTATTAAATTGAAGGGGGATAGGAGAGGAGGGAGGAGAGTAGTTAAAATTATCTAACCTGCAATACTATTTTAAAATTAGTATTCATGGATATTCTTGAAGGTAAAAATGTTAGCAACTGCCCTGTTTGCAATGGGTTACACTTTACTCCAGGTATAATAACATTTGTTTTATCTCCAGGGAAACCAGAGAGCTGCATTGGAAAATTTTTCTCTGGAAGTTTTATGGAGACAATGTACTCTCATCCTTAGAGAGCAGGAGCAGAAATAGGAAGTATCTAATCCTCCTAGCAATGATCCTGAGGGGCCTGGCCTGGGGAAGTCTTTCTGTTCCTGTGGTCCAGCTCAGAGGGAACAGATCCCTTTGGGAAATGGCATCCTCCAATGCTGGATGCCAACGCCAAAGGGCAAGTTGCTCTAGCCAAATGAATGTCCCTTGCTGTAGTATCTTCAGATACTGCATGGAAGTAGGCGAGAAAAAGAGAAGTCACTAGAAAATTTCAACTCAAGTTTGTTCCTTCTATATTTACCCACCATCATCAGGATTACCTCAATGTGAGCCCAATGTATATTGTTTAAAATTTTGTCCTTATTGACTCCATATGCTAAGTATTTGGGTTACCACTGATATTCAAATTTAAAATATGCATTTTCAGGTTTATCATTTTACCCATTAACCAGTTAGTGAAAGGAATCAAACTTTCACATAAGAAAATTTAAAGCCATTCTAATGTAAAAGGAAAAAAAAAAAAAAAAAAGAAGAGTAAGGTGGGGGTAGAAATCTTAGCAGTGAACAATTAATTCACGAAATTTCATTTCTATTTTTATTTCATCTAAGAATAAACAAACTTATGCTCCCTCATAGTTTAACAAAAACCAGCCAGAAAATGTTAATGAAGTACCTAATAAATTCTGAATACCGCATGTCCACATTATATACAAATCCTTACCTTTCTGTAGTGAGAAAAACACACATTCTAGTTCCTTTGTTTTAAAATAATTTTCTGATTTTATATATTTTCCAATATATCACAAGACTTTTCTACTCCTCCCATAGGTTTGATCTCATTACTTTTGTTCTCCCACTCTCCACTGACTTTCTGTACTGAAGGCAGAGAAATCAAGGATATTTTTATAATTCTTTTGGGAAAAAATAAAGATAGCATAAAGAAAAACAGAAGTTACAGGGAGGGGTAATTACCATTAATCCATAGGTGGTACAATACTTAGAACTTCGGTGGTGGTGGGTTGATTGAGCATATAGTTTTGTTGACTAAGTCTACCAGGTTTTGAGTTTGAGTGATTTGGCACACCATAAATTAGTGTAGGGGAAAAGAGACCGTGGGAATGGCCACAGCAAGATAAAAACTATATTCTGGATAAAGCGAGAGAGAAACAGACATGAGAGCTCTGAACAGGGACCCACAAAGCTAATCATAAGGATTAAGAAAGAACAAAATTATTAAAGTTACAATATAAAGTTAACCCAGTTCCAGATTCTAAGACCAAACTGATGTTGCAGCCCAAACTATTGGCCTAGAGCACATTTTGAACTAGGAAGTGGATGTGTCCCAGAGTCTTAGGCCAGCCTGAATCTCTATGTGGGGGTAGAGGGGTTCCCACTGTTGGTTTAGAGGAAGGTACTTAGGTATTCATCCATTCATTTAACCCACGTTTATTGAGCAATTATTAGAGATCATTTTAAGCTCGAGAATTAGCAGTGATCCAAATAAATTTCCTGAACTCTTAGAGTTTATATAATAATGGGGGACACTGACAATAAACAAATGGATACAAACTATATTGTCAGTTTTAAAAAGTGCAATAAATAAAAATAAATCATGGGAAGGGAATAGAAAATGACAGCAAGTGTAATTTTATACAGGGTGGTCAAGGAAGAGCTTCCTGAAGACTTGATGCTTGGATAAATATCATAAAGTGGGAAAGAGGAACATGTGGATATTTTAAAGAAGAACAGTCCTAGAAAATAAAATGACAATTTTAAGATCCTACATGGGTAGGAATGCGCTGTTTGTTTTCAAAGAATAGAAAGAAGGCCAGTGTAGCTAATATAAATAGGTTGAAGACAGTATAAGTCAACCTTTCCATTTTGTTATAACTAATAACTAAAATCAATTTGTGCCTTTTACTGTTCCCTAAAATTTCACATTTGTAACTCCCTTTCATGGAAACAGTCCTATACAAACATGATATGTTGACCAATTGATCCAAATTTTATCTGGTTGCTACATATAGATACAGACTATAACAGATCTCAGAGAAAGAACTAATTATTATTTAAGGAGGGACTGATAGCTACAGCATATTAAATTTTAATCTAGTGCTATGAATGATTTGCCATAATAACTGGAGTTTCCAAGCCTTCGACAAGTAGAGGCTTTCATATGGTATGAATCTTCTATAACATGATTGCTTTTAAAGACAGGCAGCAGGGTATTTTTGAGAAATATTTATTTCATAATTTTTAAAATAAGCCACTTGGTATGTCTGTCTACTTCACAGCATCATAAATTGAGGCCTCAAAGTTTCAGATATTGTTATTGTGCACAGTCTGAATAAAAGCTGCAGTTTATAAAACAATTCATAAAACCACCTACATCCATTGCTTTTTCCATTTTGGATGATTTCTACTTCCCCGAGAGAAATAACAGACCTGAGGTCAACTAGATTCTAGTCTGCTCTGTTCCTCAGATCAGGGGAATAGAAGATACAAGAAAAGAATGTCTCAGGAGGTTTTCCTTTTCAGATTTTAAATTCAGATACAAAAATGACTTTTGTAGAGTAGGATGTTAGGTTATAGCTTTCAAATCATTGATGTGTGTAACAAGTCTCTGAAAAACTTGTGACAGGAAGGGCACCCACTGAGAATGACTGGGGTAAATAAAACTTTTGCTTTTGAAAGGCCTATGTGTTAAATCTAAGACTTAACATGCAAGAGCCATTGCTCATCACTATGATGATATTATTTCAGAGAAACTTGGGATCTCATGTAAAGGACTGTTGTAATCAATTTCATCAAGACTCTCTTGTGTGCCTCTTATAGAATGAGTACATTCACTGTCTTTGAAAGTCATGGAGTTGTCAGATACAGTGAATATATTATAATATGTATTCAGAGTTGCAGCAATATGCACATCAGAATTATGAAATATTTATTATTAATATTATCATCCAGTTTTTGTCAACTCAGAAAAACAGCTCAGAGGGTTTAAAAATATTCATTCAATCAGTAAGGGCTAATAAGGCTTTGTCAAAGCAGTGTAGAGAAATATAAGGACAATTTTTGAAGTCATGAATTTATTTTCTTCCCACTCAATGAGAGGAATGATTTTTTTATTTTTCCTGGTGAATTTTCAATTTGTTTCAGACAAAAATGGAAACAACTGAACTGCCCATTAACAGATGAATGGATTTAAACAATGTGGTATATATCTCAATGGAATACTATTCAGCCTCTAAAAGGCAAGAAATTCTGTTGTTTGCAACATGGATGGACCTTGAGGACATTATGCTGAGTAAAATAAGCCAGGCACAGACAGACGAATACTGCACGATCTCACTTATATCTGAAATCTAAAAAAGTTAAACTCACAGAAGAAGAGAGTAGAATGTTGGTTACCAGAGGTTGGGGGTGTAGAGGATGTCAAATGGGGAGATACCGGTCAAAGGGTACAAAGTTTCAGTTAGAAGGAATAGATTCTGGTGATCTATTACACAGAATGGTGATTATAGACAGTAATAATGTACTGTATATTTCAAAACAGCTAAAAGAATGGATTTTAAATGTTCTCACCACAAAGAAACAATAAGTATTTGTAGTGATAGATACGTTAATTAACCTGATTTGATCATTCCACAATACACACATATATTGAAACGTTATAGTGTACCCCATAAATATATACAATTACTATTTTCCAGTTAAAAACAAAATAAAACAAAAAGAAAAAAATCACTAAGGATGTGTATACGTGTTAGAAAATCATTGTAATTAAAGATATGAGCTAGAGGAAAATGAATTAAACCATGAACATCACAGTTTCTGAACCCTAGGTTTTACAAAATAATATTATGGTTTGTGAAAGAGTCAATGAAGTGAGTTCTATGTTCCTGAATATTGGCCTTATTTTAATGATGCGCCCTCAAAAAAGATTGTTTCTATTCTCTTCAGCTATGACTCAACAAAATACATACAGAAGAAACAATAAACTGGTTAATGTTGTAGTTAAGGTGACAGAGCAAGTCATTTCATTTTCCTTGATGTTAGTCTTTAAGTTAATAATTTTATATAATTTCTGTGATAATATTAAATGAGTTAATTATTTGCTTGGGTCATTTCTTCTAGTCTCTTTTGGGAGAAAACGGTACTTAAAATATGCTACAACTTGGATATGTAAAAACAGCTGGACCCTCTGCAAGCTCCAAGAGTCTACTGCTGTTACGGAGGTTATTACTTACATAGTAAAAATTTTCTCTTGTAATGGTATGCAAGCAAAGGGGAAAATGAAATTTTATCTCATTTCAGTTTGCTGAAATGACAAAAATCTTAGCATCAATTTAAACATTGATTTTCCCTTCAAGAAATATTATTTATATTTCGGTGGGTAGAAACTGAACTGAGAGAAGAATGATATTTCTCAAGACTATTTATGGTGCCAATAATGATTTTCTTTGGATTGAGTATCTCTTTATCACCCAGTGCTATCTTGATTGAGAATGGAGATTCAAAATTTCAATAATAAATGCATCAAGTCATGCAAAAAAAAAGCTGACTTTTTTAGTCAGTAAAATGAAACAGATTTGTGTAAAATTTGTTATATATCTTCTCTCATCATAGAAATGCTTGGCTTATTTTCCTTGAAAATTATTTATACTTAACAGTTAAATTTTTATAGGATACTATATGCTACACCACTCCTTTGTATACAAATGTGAAAAAACTTGAGTTTCACAGTTCCCTTAATAAAATTGTTTAAGAAACTAGGTATGCTGTTTGCAGTAGGCTCATGTCTATATATATGTATATATTAGAGCCCATGATTAGGAGAAGCCTCATCATTAAGGTGAGGATAAATGTCGTATTTGTACTGTATTCTGTCAAATGCCCAAATAACCTTCTGGCCTTGATTTGGACCTCTTAAAAAGTGGGACAATATTACAGTTGAGCCTATGTCCACTTAAAGAAAAAAATTAACTTTAGGATCAGTGACATTTTCAATAGATAGAAAAATGCCTTTATTTTAAAAGCACAACAACCAAATACGGTAGCAGATGTTCCAATGGAAGTGCTGTTCTGGAACCTGGCTGTGGATGATCACAGTAGGTGAATCAAATGAAATAAGTTCAGGCACAGCTCAGGGAACATAGGATTAGTTAATAATGACATTCAGAACACAGGTTGTGGCAGACAACTAGTATGAGTGGTGAGTGAAACCATTAATGTTAAGTTTCAGACAACTGGAAGAAGTCAGGCAGGATTAACTGATTTAGAGCCCTGGGTAATTCAGCACTTCGGACAGTTCCTAAAGAAACTTCCTTCAAGGGACTTTTAGCATGCCAGGCCTACTCATTTTAATTCGACCTCTTGGTGTCTCACTTCTACCTATATGTGACCTTAATTCCTAGGGAATTATCTGCATTCATCCAAAGAGCTCTGTGGTCTATGTTTCACACAAAGCCTACATTTTCAGTCCTAACATGAAGGTTCACAGTGTTGTTTACATTATTTGAGGTTACGTCAGGCTCATCAGTGGGCTTTTCTTAGTAATCAATAATGAGTTATTGATAGATTAATAATAGATTTATTGATAATAAAATTCATTGGCTTAATTTTAAACCCAATTTAATATGAAAATGTGGGGATGAGATCAGCTAAGTCATGGAAAAAAGTCGCTTTATCAACACCTGATGGTCATCACAGCCAGGTAATCTGGGCTATTCAGAGGACCACACAGCAAGGCCATGCAGCAGCTGATCTATAGTAAACTGAAATGAGGCTTTTAGACTGGGGGATAAGGGTAGAAGAAATGCTTTAAGAATTGACTAAAATTCTGGCTAGGGCCATGTGGAATAACTATGGATGGTAACTATAGCACATTAAGACCTTCCTTACAGGCTCCAGCAAGTAACAAAATTGCTCTTTTGGAGCAAAAGCTTTGAGTCAGTTTCTAAGAGGCAAAACTACAGTTCAGGGCAGTATATCTCATTTCTAATGCAAGAACCAAGTTCATTTTAGCTACATCTATCCACGAAGATTAGAATTAGAATAATTAACACTGAAACAAAATGTATGCATACGAAACAGGCTTAAAAGAATATATTTTTTCCTCTTAATGATATTTTTTCAGGTGGGTCCTATTCCAAAACCAAGTGGTAGAAGTG
Organism: Indri indri; assembly: GCA_004363605.1. Taxonomy (NCBI): domain Eukaryota; kingdom Metazoa; phylum Chordata; class Mammalia; order Primates; family Indriidae; genus Indri; species Indri indri. Next base: position 15,744 of record RJWJ010013122.1, read on the forward strand.
AACCACAGAAACACTATGTAACTGATTTTCTCAATGAGGAGTAGCTTAATGAGACATTTTATAAAAGACTCTCTTGATCTTTGCCAATAAAAAAAATGAAGTAGTTCCAATATCCCTGACAATAAATGCACCGATGTGGAAAGCATTTAGGGTGGGCAAGAAGAAACAGGGATTATCTTCCTACCTCCAGTTGTATTAGCAGCCTTGCTGTTCTGGTTTGTGGTTTGGATTCTGTGAGTTACCTTCTGTCTTAAGGACCCCACATGGTTAATAGGAGGTCTGTAACCTTAATGCTGAATCTGCAGTCCCCAATTCCTGGGCCATGGACTGGTACCTGTCTGTGGCCTTTTAGGAACCAGGCCTCAGAGCTCTGCCTTCCCCCCAAGGCCTCCTAGCCCATCCATGGAAAAATTGTCTTCTGTGAAATTCAGGAACTGGGCTGCACAGCAGGAGGCAAGGGAGTGAAGCTTCATCTGTACTTATAGCCACTCCCCATTGCTCACATCAACACCTGAGCTCCGCCACCTCCCTGCTCCCCCAAACCATCTGTGGAAACATTGTCTTCCATGAAACTGGTCCCTGGTGCCAAAAAGGCTGGGGACTGCTGCTGAAAGTAACTCAATTCCTTCTTATTTTTTTGGTGTATTCACAGAGTACCAGAAATGGATTTTCTAGTCTGACCACAGGCTCTAAAGAGTACTGAGAAGGCATGAGAATGGGCTAGCAAGGAGGCGGGAAGGGAGCAATGACCTAAACACTGAAAAATGGAGAACACATAGAGAAACTTGGCTTTTATTAAAAAAAAAAATCCTTATGAGAGAGGAACACTGTGAAAGCGTGACAAATATAAAAGCTGTCAGCCCTTTCTTTGTCTAGTTGAGTAGCGCACGATTATTATTCTGTATATTCTGAAAGCACCAACAGCAGAAAAGACATTCCCTAGGATTCTCTGACAAAAAACACACTAAGTGGTAGCCCTAAGTCTAGAGCTTATGACTAATACTGAAGAAATGCAGAAGCTTTTATTAGAAGGCGAATTTTACTGGTTCCCTGACTGTAGTTATAGAAAAATGTGAAGATTCTGAGCTTTGATAATGTTCCCTAGATGTTCACTCAGTTGGTTATGCAATGTGAGAAAAGAGATTCCTATTTATCCATGTGCACAGTGTGTATTTATGAGCAATGGTATTGTTATAATTATCAAAGTCACATACGGAAATCAGCCTTCCAATTCAATAATCAGCTCTATGCATATTAACAAGTTGGCACCAAAGCCAGCAGACTAAACTCTCAGCACTGAAAGGACGTCTGAGGACGATTGAGGGTTATAGACCCTGGCTCATAAAGCTTCATTAGGTTTGCACGGTTTCAAGATATTTCCCTCAAAAATTAACAGGAACCTAACATTTAATCTAAGCTATACTTAAAAATACTGATATTTAATTTTGTGACATCTAGTTTATCATGAGAAGGACAGAAATTTAAAATGAACATCGGGCTTAATTTTTTTCAGCTTATATAAAAATCAGTTTTACATAGTCTTTATTTTTATGAATAAAAAGAAAAGTCATATTGTTAATCATGCTGCTCTTATAATGCTTCTGTATATTAAGTCATTGGGGTTTTTTAAAAAATATATTCATATAAACATGAATATATTTAAATAAAATAATTAAATACATTATTATTGGCAGACATGCAAACTAATGACTGTCACTAAATAATGTCACAAAGCCCACAGGAAAATATGTACTCTGACTTGTTTATGTACTCTGACTTCTTTGATAAAATTGTTTTCTATGATTTCTACAAACTGTTTTTCATATACAGTTTAAGGCACCTTTTTTTATTTACACACTCATATTACTAAAGGATAAGACACTTTATATTATCAACACAGTTTCTTTTTTAAAAATATTTTCAATCAATCTCTACTATCTTTTATTCTTGACAATATGAAGAAGATAAAGCACGAATGCATTTCCTTTTCTGAGTATTTTTGCCTATTTCCTGCAACTGTGGCAATCAGCAAGTAAATGTCTCAGCCATAATTTAGTCAAATGTCTCAGCCTAAATTGCCTTAGGAATGCTAAATAATGGATGAGATTTTAATACTTCTGACAACCTCAAAATACTGAGTTCTTGAATAACTATAGTCCACTAAATTATGTAATTAATTACAGTCATGTGCCATATAATGATGTTTTGGTCAACAACAGACTCCATACATGGTGGTGGTCTCTTAACATCATGATGGAGCTGAAAAATACCTACCACCTAGTGACACTGTAACCCATAGCAACGTCATAGTGCAATATATCACTCACGTGTTCGTGAAGATGCTGGTGTAAAAAAACCTACTGTGCTCCCAGTCAAATAACAATCTAACACATACAATTATGTATAGTACATAATACTTGCTAATGATAATAAAAACTATGTTATTTATGTATTTACTATACTATACTTTCTACTGTTATATTGGGGTGTACTTCTTCTACTTATAAAAATAAAAAGCTAACTGTAAAAACAGCCTTAGGCAGGGCCTTCAGGAGGTATTCCGGAAGAAGGCATTGTTACCGTAGGAGATGACAGCTCCATGCCTGTTATTGCCCCTGAAGACCTTCCAGTGGGACAAGATGTGGAGGTGGAAGACAGTGATATTGATGATCCTGACCCAGTATAGGCCTAGGCTAAAGTGTGTGTCTGCGTTAGTTTTTAACAAAAAAATTTTTAAAGTTAAAAAAGCATTGTTAAATTGAAAAAAGCTTATAGAATAAGCATATAAAGAAACTGCGTTTATACAACTGTACAGTGTGTTTTAAGTTAAGTGTTATTACAAAAAAAGCCAAAAAGTTAAAAAAACTAAAAAGGTTATAAAGTAAAAAAGTGACAGTTAAGGCTAATTATTTTAGAAAGACATTTTTTATAAGTTTTGTGTAGCCTAAGTGTACAGTGTTTATAAAGTCTACAGTAGTGTACCGTGATGTCCTAGGCCTTCACATTCACTCACCACTCACTCACTCGCCCAGAGCAACTTCCAATCCTGCAAGCTCCATTCATGGGAATTGTGCTATACAGGTGTACCTTCTTTTTTTTTTTTCTCTTTTATGCCATATTTTTACTGTACTTTTTCTATGTTTAGATATGTTTAGATAAATAAATACTTACCATTGTGTTACAACTGCCTATAGTACTCAGTACAATAACATGCTTTACAGGTTTGTAGCCTAGGAGCAATAGGTTATCACATATAGCCTAGGTGTGTAGTAGTCATAGATCAAAGTTTGGGTAAGTATATTCTATGATGTTCACACAATGATAAAATCTCCTAATGACACAGTTCTCAGAATGTATCTCTTTTGTTAAGTGATGCAAATGAAGGAGGAAGTGGAGGGCCAAATTGTTAACATGGCACACGCAGCTTATTTGACGGCTGGTAGACTTCAGATGTATGATGGGCTAGGCAGCGATATATATATTATCAGTTTTGTTTTTAATATCACTATTAATTGCCGTTCAGTAAAACTAGATTCATCTTTGGACTTTAATAGTACATGTACACATCCTTTACACATATAATAATTGTGAAGTAGAAATGAAAGATATTTTCTACTTTTGTTTAGTTATGTCATTTTAAAATTTCATTATGCCTACTCACAGATATATAACTTCATTAGACATAAACTAGACACATGTAAATGTTAGCCAAGCACAAAAATGTGATCATATCAACATACTGTTACTCATTTGTATTTTTCAACGCTATCACTCCCCTTTTACAGCTAAGAATACTAAGGTTTAGTGATATTAATTGAGTTACTAAATATTTACAGCAGGTAAGTAATGAAGCCAGGTTTGTAACCGAGACAGATTCTGGTTCATGTTACAGTGCTCTTTCCACCAAAGCATATTTCCTGCATTCAAGGATTTGGTTTAATTTGTTGCTCATGTTTGACTTGGGTACACAAGGAGATTTATTATCATGACAGAGCTTTGGAGTTCATTCCCAGATCCTATTTTCCTACCCCGTCATTTTGTATGGGAGGCAAGTGAAGGCCAGTAAGGTGGAGTAACTTGAGAATGCACACAGAGATAATCACAGGACTGGAACCCTAGCCCTGCCCTCATTTGGATGCCACCTAGATACAAAGACATTTTATCTGGAAGATCACAGCTTAGCCAGCTTAGCCTCGGAGACAATCATAAGGATACTTCAGTGCGTATATCATATACATTTCTCTAGGCATGCTAAAAGTACATTTAATTGAGATATATTCTAATTTTCCTTTAGAATACACGGTTAAAATTATCTTATTAAAATTCTCCAACCAAAAACAGCAGCACACTGGCAACCTGGTGTCCTAATGCATTTCAGTCAAATGAGGAAAAGGTGATGCAGCAAGGAACAGATTTTGCAGGAAAGTTGTGCTTACCTTCATAAGTCCCACTTTCTAGGAGAGCACCACTTTTCTCCAATTCCATAAAATCTTCAACAGTGATGAAAATATAGTCCACTCCAGGGACCTCACCCTCCTTATGTGGCCTTGTGGTGCCTGAATAAGGAAAAGCAAAAACAGAAGAGAGACTCTAAATTATTTGTTGCTGAACTTTAGAAATTTACCATACTTCTGAATATTCAATAACACTTGTTTGTACATCCTGCAAGTTGGCAGTTTGCATTTGTCCTTCTGTTTGTTTGGCAACAGATTACAGCAGGGGGTAAAGAGTAAAGCAAATGTACAAAGCATTTTTCTTCACTAAGCTTGTAAAGAGTCCATTGCCATGGAATATGGCTGCATATATTTTCAGTGAAGAATGCCGAACATTGTGCCCTTTTTGAAGAGGTGGTTTGAACATTGGGCCAGGAGTCTGCTAGCTCAGGAATTTCTACATTTCACTCCCATGAATGGACCTCTATTGTTCTGTCGATTGCTGTGCTATGACATAAAATACAATGGAAAATAGAAATCTTAGCAAAATGGCAACCTACCTTTATATTTTCATGATCTGCTTTCTATGGGGGGACTGTTTGTTGGTTTTCATTTGTTAAATTTGTACCAAAAAATGTATATTTGGTTTAAATAACCATAAAACCTTTATTATTACTTAAAATTAAATTTATCACTCAATTGGAGTTGAATAATAATTAAAATTACATTAGTAATTATAATGTTGGTAATATAGTATCTAATTCAACAGGAGGAAACTTTCTTCGACTTCATCACACAGGCTCTCCTTTACATGGTCTGGCTTCCTTCCTTCGTTACTGTCACTAATTCTGACTGAATTGGGAGGTGACACCCTTCCAGGGGTTACCGCTTGGGGCCACTGCTCCTGCTTCCTGCATCACCTATAGAAGGAATGGAGCTACAGAGGGTGAAGGTGACAGGAGCATCAGTTGATCTGTTCAGCTGCCCTGAAGAACAGAGCCTTCCAGGCACGCTGTCCAGTATGTGAAGTGGGAGCAGAAACAGAGATGTATTCAAGGCTGCAGATTTGTTTTCTGGTATACTTCCTTCCCTCGTCATACCCTAAGCCTCTTCCTTTCTTGTTCTATGCCACCTACATAAGGCATTTCGCATGGTCAGATTGTAATTTGCATAATGCACACATGCAAATAAGTATGCAGAAATATACAGAGGCCGAGTATATAAGCAAGGTAGTACACTGGCAGACGTCTTCATATTTAAAAACTCCCCCATATTGTCTATATACTGGAAAAAAAGTATTTTAAATCCTTAAATTTTATTTCTTGCTCTCTGAATTTGAAGTCTTTATCAGCTAGGTCATGAAAATAATCAGTCAGTTCTCCTTTTGGTCTGTTAGTGTCAAATCTGGACTGCAAATGAAAGGCAGAAGCTAATGTCAGAATGTACAATGTGCTGGGGAAATTGATTTTGGGTAAAAATAAATAATTCCAATTGCAAACATTTTTTGAGATTTGAAGGCATGATTTTCTCAAATTTTTACAACCCTTCTTTGGGGGTTTCAAAACAATCGTTTTCCATAATCATGTTTAATGACTTTCTCTTGAATTTGTTATTTTATTTTGTTTAACTGAGCCACATTTTGCAATATTTCCTACTGCTTTTACGCTATAAAAAAGAAACCTCCCACACCTAGTATGCATAATGTTTTCAAATTAACATTTCTATGAGAACCTTAACTTTCAATATCCTCTTATGTGCTTAAATTTCTGAATTAGAAGTATATTAACATGGTTGTGGCAATCAATTTGTTTTTCTAGTTATTTAGAGAACACTCTAATCATTAAGAAAAATCAAATAACAAAGATTCAATTTTCCTTAATAATGTATTTGCATAATTCAGAAGCTACACACTTTGGTTAATTAACTGCTTGCAGTATGGTAATGCATTCCTAGCACAATGTGAGCAGAGGATCGCATACTTGACAGCAATTTCCAGGGCTGCTGACTTGCTTGGAGTAACTTGGCTGCACCAGATTCTAGTGAACATGTTTGTGGTTGTGTTATTCTTGGGAGGACCATCAGTACTTTTTAGTTCACTGAGTGGTATTCCATCTCCATCTTGCACCTCGGACCTGTATGACTGAGTTCTTACCGCTGTGATGCATCGGTGTCACCTGTTGCTGTTGACCACCTGATGCTGACTGCCTACTTGGACCGAAACCTCACCTACCGCACTGAAGAAGTTCTGCTCTACAATCTCAGCTGCTGCACTCCCCATCTTTGACATCAATCTCCCATCTTTCTTTCTCATTCTGCTCTTCTTTCTAATTGTGACCGCCAGTCCCTTAATCTCTCTTAGTTTCTCTGATGTTCCCCAAATCTGGCTTTACTTGCCTCCCTCACCACTAAGGGACCAGGAACAACTTAGAATCTTCCTTCCTTTAATTCAGCTCCACCATTTTCTGACTCATACTAAGTCTCCACATTCACTACTGGCTGTTGCATTCATAGACAGCAGTTGCTACAGAAAACCATAAACCTTCTCTAACAAAGTTCTCTGTAAATTCAGGTTATTTAATGTCAGTTTCATCTTACTGATGCTTGAGAATGCCTTCATATGTGGCTTCTTGCCTCTTCTTGTCACATTTCCCCCATTTTTCAATCCTCAACTGTGTCGATCTTCTGAAGACATGAGCTCATTCTTTCTTGGTAAAGTAAGAGACGATCTAAAATAAAATTCCCTAAAGTTTCCTAATTTCCATTTTCCTTATCTGCATTATCTTCATATTTGCTCTTTTCCTTCAAAACTAACCCTTTATTGGAATTGTGCATCCATCTTGCTAAAATGAATCCTTTCTCCTTTGCTTTATTTCAAAATTTAGTTTTTACTTTTTTTTTTTATCAAAGTTGCATGTACAGATATTTTAAATTTTCAAGCAATTCTATGAGGCTTGTTATTTTTAAAAAAGAAGACTCTAGTCACCACCCCACCCCCTACAAACACACAGACACACACACACACACACACACACACATATACACACACTCTTCCCTTTATCCAGAGGCAAACAGGTTCAACTCTTTTAGCTGACTCATGTGCTTTACCTCCATATCTCTAAATAATTTATTTAGGATGCTCTTGATTTTTTTTTTTTACCTTAGTAATTATTTCTAGATCTTCAAGTGAACAAAATGAGGATTTAGCCCTCTTTTGCTCACAATTCTACCCCGTCACACTCACAACTTCCTCCTTTTTCATTCTTCTAACAGAGCAAACTTGTGTCTAGATTACTATTTAATGTTTACATGAATACTAATAATACTGTGTAAATCTATTCCCAGATGAACTTTGGAGTGTACCAACTACTTTTCCCTTCTTGTGTAATGTTTTGATTACCGTAGATTTAATGTCATTTCCATTTTACAAACATTAATCATTAATTCAATTAATGAACTCCTTGTTAGATAAATCTTTCAAAATGTACAAATATGTTTCATATTTTATCCAGTTTATCCTACTGAAGAACTCTCTCCAGGAGCCTTCTAACCTGCTGCAATCTGGACTGTGTTGAACTAGCCCATAGCTCCCACCCTAGGATCATCCTTTGTCAACATCCTGGTATTCACTTTCTCTCTGTCTTGTACTTATCCTCCTCTTTTTCAGACTCTGTGCCTGTTTTCATGGTCTACACCCTCATTTTGGCAGAGCACATCTTTCAGAAGCTTCCTGTCTTGCAAGGAACCTACATTGTTCTGAGATTTTGCCACGTGTCACTCAGCTTTCTCTTTAACCTAAAATTTCCACCATTAGAATTACTCTTTGGTTTAGACAAAGGAGCAACTACCTTTAAAATGTATGCTATAGTAGTTAAGAGCGTGAGCTGTGGGATCAAACTGCCTGTGCTTGTCGGGACTCTGCCATAGGCTGTCAGTAATACCTTAAGCAAGGCCCTTCACCTCTGCAAACTCTAGTTTTCTTATCTATAAAATGGGAACAATACTAGTAGCATCTTCATAGGATTGATGTGAGGAACAAATGAGACAATTTGTATGACATACTGAAGACAATATCTGGTACATACTAACCACTCAACAAGGATTATAAGTTAAGTACTGTTGCCTGGAAGAGCAGAGGTGACATCATAGACAGAAGTTTTTCTTTTTCTAATGAATTCTTGCCACAGATATTAATTTGAGTATTTACTATGTGTCGAGCACTATTCTAGATGCTTGGGATATATCTTTAAATAACACAGATTAACAATCCTGCCTTCATGGAACTTATATTTTAACAGGAAGAGGCAGAGAATAAACAAAAAAACAAAATTAAAAAGTTATATAGTATGTTATAAAGGGGTAAATCCTATTAATTTACCAAAAAACACATCATTAGCACCCCTGAACAATTTAGCGGGTCAATTGGACAATATTGAGGAAAAGGTTGAAGAGAAGAGATGACTGTGAGAAAAGGAACTGAACAGAAGGAGAGACCTATGATACTTGCAGGCTTCAGACTTTCCAAGGGTGAGTATTATAATTGGCTGTGGACCTCTGGAAAGCAACAGGAGATTCAGAATGAGCCTGGTTATATTTTGAAAATCACTCAGTTCTTAAAGAGATATTTCACTTATTTCATACATTGCTTGGTTTAGTTTAGGTCATTTGGCTTAACACCTTGGTGCCCAATACAGGTATTTTTGAACTTTCAGTTATTTTCATAGGACTGATAAACATGCCTGGTGGGTTCTGATAACTGTTGTATGTGCACACACACAGTTATTTACATATTAACTCTCATTTTTAAAAGAAGAAAGTGGAAACATGGTATGACAAAAAGGTTCCTGCAATTGAGTTTCAAGGACATTGCATTCCATTTTTGTTTCAATGTTTTAGGCATGTGATCCTGGATTAAAACATCATTAAATTGATCATTAATTTTCTTACCATGCATTGAGGTAAATAATAGACATAAAAGGGCATTATAAAAAGTAAAGCATACACACCATGCCAATAATATCTGCATTCTTTTTTAGTAACCTTAATAGTACTACTAAGAATACTACAATTACAACAAATATCATCTATGTATCTTATTTTTGGAATATATTATAATAAAAGTTTTAAATCAGTTATCTTCATTCAGACTAACACTTCTTATAAAGAAAAAGTTCTTATGCTAAGGATATAAATTGCCTTTTTTAATGTCTGGGTGTAAAGAAACACGAATTGAGATATAAATCCATTTTCTTTGATTCCACACTAAAACGTGGTTCACAATTGCTTAGTTACCACTTACAAGGATCCTTTTGTCTTTTGTTAGATAGACACAAAGAACAGGTAGAGCCTATGGCCTAGGCTGCAAGAAGTTTTTTGCCTTTGCTGAATCATTTGAAAAGTGTGAAAGTACTCATAAAACCTGATTAGTGGGCCATTTAATTTTACCTGCAGGTATAGCACCTGCAGCAAGAGTCAAAAAGCATGATTTTAGATCTATGTGTCCAAAAAGAAAGGCTATTAATTGGTGTTAAATCAACTGGCAAGGCAGTGGCTGAAGAAAGAGAAAGCAATTGGAGTTTTACGAACACCTCTTTGGAAAGTAATATGGTTCTAAAAGTCAGGCAAATATATGTGAAATGAAATGAAGTGTTAAACAATGGTAATTTGCAGCTAAAGGTAATTAATGTCTAGACTCAAGAAACAGTTAAGTTGAATTTCCTGAAGTGGTTACTTACCTTATTTTTATGCTGAAATAATTATAGTTGCTTTCACAACTCAAAAGATTATGCATAGAGAGTTGACAGAAAAGCAAGACTCAACAGTAACAGCAAGTAACCACCCAGCATCAGAAATAGGGTGAAAGATGTGGAGAAAAAAAGAGGGAATATAGATGATTCATCATATACCTGAAGTTGAAGCTCACATTCTTTTATTGCTCTTATATTTTTGTTTGGGACTTTCCTGAGTGGTGTATAAAAAAGTCCAAAAATAATTTTTATTATCCAAATTATGATTTATATATTTCATTCTTATTTTTTTCCAGACCATTCCCCTGAAGGAAAAATAAATAGAACTGAAAGGGAGGAAATGCTACTAAGTTGTATTTGCTTCATCTCCTTTAGCTTCATTTCTTTAAAAAAAAAAAAAAACAGCTTGTTTATTAATTGCTAAATTAAGTACTGTATGAATAACACCTATTTCATGAGTTAATGAAAATATACAATACTTTTGCTCAAAAGACATGTCTGAAGAGAATGCATTTTCTTCCAAATGGTTAGCTTATTGATACACAGTGAAATCATATGAAGGCCACTTGTCATTTTGTTACCATGGCAACAAAATGGGGGTGCCGAAGGATTTTTTTTTTCATTATTATTCCACTTTTTAAATAAAGGAGCATTGCTCCTTTTGCCTTAGCAAGAAAAGAGCATGACATTTGTGATAAATGTAACTCTAAAGAACATTTCCCCTCGTCTTTCCGATATTTCATAATTTTAGTAAAATACTTTTGAAAAAGTCACCAGTTTAAAGGCAAGAATTATCCTTTAGATGATGGTTCTGTGCAATCATCTATTGTGATCTGTTCTGATGTGGTGAAAGCTCCACAGTGCCTGCTACATGGCAAGTACCCAATACATATTTGCTAAAGAAATGGACTTGGAATTGATCATTAATAGTCAATGTGTTCTAAGCAGATGGGTCACACTGTGAGAATCTGAGAAACTGAATTCTGTTCTTATGCATGTTTCTGAATACATTCTCTCTTTCTCCCTGGTGTTTTTCAACTGCAAGCTGGAGAAAATAAATCTTGACAGCTAGGGTGACTTCTTCGGATTTGACCTTTAATTAACTCACTCTTAGATTCTTGAAGACACTTCTTTAGTTTGTCAGTTACTCATTAGCAAGTGTGAACACCATCACCAGATTTGTGTGTCTGCTTCCAACAAAAACATTCATAAGATTTTTTTTGACCAGTGCCTCTAATCAATTTTTACATAACCAGCCTAGGCCTTGGGTTACTATACTCATTTTCAATTATATAAAATCCAGAAGTATGGTATTATACAGACACAGAGCTAAAGTAAGCAATCAAATAATGAAGTTTGGGTAATTGAATCAGATGTGATAAATTATAAAGTAATGTGAGCCTTATAGATTTCATATTACCTGATGGGGTGGATTAGATTAAGGTTAAAAAAAAGCAAAACCTTCAATTTGATTCAATTAATCACTTATTAAGTATAAGAATCATTTATGGCCTCAATAAAACCCTATGCATGTTTTATAAAATACTGAAGATTTGACAAATCCATTCATAAAATGAAGGCCAGTGGTCACTTTGACTTATTTTTTTAACAGTGTGCTGCTGTAAACCTCAGTGATTATTTCAACACTCCCTCATCCCTTAAAACACCACACTGTCAATGATTGTTTAAAGCAGCACTGGCATATACTAACAATGTTAGGTATTTTTCAGAAACAGACACCTTTTTGAAGAGAATACCTTGGATATAAAGGTTGAGACTAACATTCCATATGGCACCAATTACTGTTTTAGATTTTAACAGTTTGGACTGAGGCAACATCAGACCCAAATCTAGTAGTTCTTAAAATGCAGGCTGTATCAGAACCACATGGAGACTTGTTAAAACAGAGACTGCTGGTTCTCACCTCCCAGGATTCCTGAGTCACTGAGGCTTGGGCGGGACCTGAGAATTTACATTTCTCGCAAGCTGTGATGCTGCTAGTCCAGGAAGCATAATCTGAGAACCACTGCTCTAACTTCACTCACATCTCAGGAAATCCAAAATGAAAGCAGTGTTAAATTTCATTGTCAAATGCAACTACAACAACCCATGGAGTATATGGGTCATGACTTTGGCATTGGCCTTAGAGTAATCTACAGCCCTGTGCTGGGTTCAGAGAAAAGGAGCCACCCCTGATTTACTGGACCGTAAGTGAACAGAGTCATGAGAAGTATACTGCATCAACACAGCACTCTCTTGTGCTACTTCACATTGCTTTTTCATAGTTAGTGGAATGTTCTCTTAGAGGTTAATGACTTTGGGAAGTAATGCACCTATCTCTAGTTATGTCTGCTTATAAATAACTTTCATTATTATTTGAAGTGATATAAACTGTATTGGCCCTATGTGTGCAACAATATGGCTTAAATTCTGAAAGACATAGACTTGACTATAGCTCACCAGCAGTGATACATGATAATATGGTAAGAAAAAAACAAGGATCTATTGTAGAAGATCTATTGCATGAAGAAAAACTATGGTGAATGTCAAAAGAATAGAAGACACAAATGAAAAATTTGTAGATCTCCAACAAGTAAGAAATAGTAGCATCTTATTATTTCCCTATACAAAGGTATCTGATTTGGTACATGTTACATTACAGCATATTTACAACTATACTAATCAAACTAAATTAGGTGATAGGTAGCATGCACTTGGGAATTAGAATTCAAAGATTTCTGTTGGCATGAATTATTTATGCAACCATATCCTTTCATCGATTCCGTGATCTCTCTTCCATAATGATGTCCTTGGTGTAAATACCAAGACTAAACGAGGAAGAGAGGTGAGAAATGTCATTTAAAAGTTGAAGTTTATTTTACTGACCTTTATCACTTGGTCTCAAAACCTCAATGCTGAGGAAGAAAGACACCATATGGGGTGATCACATTTTAAGTTGACATATGTGTATACAGTTTAAATTTTAAGGCTCCTACTTGAATGGCCATACTTAATTACTGACAGTATCAAGACATCATTGATCAGGGACACACAAGTGCCCCCACACTGAAGACAAGCTAGGGCAAAGTGAATGATTTCATTCATTCGCTCATTCATTTGAATCATAGCTATTCTGGTAACCAAAGATTTGTACTATAAATCTTATCCATTCCTTCACACCAAAATCCAACTCCTCCACCCACCAGATTGCAGAAAAAGCTTTAGTTGCACAAATTACTTTCCTCATAAAAATTCTGCCTTTACTCACTTGCATTCACAGTACAGAATAATCCACTGCTCATGGATACAGAAACATGACTAGATAAGATGACTCACCAAGTAAAATCAGGTTCCTTGATATCTATAACTTGGCTTTTTGATCCATTCACACAATATATAGATATAACATAGCTAACTAACGCCAGGATAGATGAACACTGTACTCTCACCAATAAAGTAAGGCAGCAAACCATCATCTCAAGATTCTTGACTTGGCTATTAATTTCCTGAAATTTTTAAGAGATCGGAAGAAGATGAATGGCCCTTTTGTTACCAATTAATTTATTTTTAAACTTTCGATTTTAATTCTTCAATATTTAATTTAGGTATGTTCTATATTTGGCATTCTATAGGATTAATGGAAAGAGATTTTTGATTCCCTAATTTATTATTTAACAGATAATGTTTCAACATTACAGAAAAGAAAGCTTAAAGAAAAAGATCATTGACTTTTTATAGAAACAATATATATTTAGTTTGAAGCTTTTATATTCTCCTAATGTAAAATTAATCTGGGCCAGAACTAGACTGCGCAGAGACCACCAGTCCTCTGAGCACTGCAGACACTACTCTGTGACCTTCATTGCATAGAAGGTTTAGCGGATCATAACTGTATCATTTTATCACTATTAGAATCTTACAATGACATTAACTTTTAGTATCACCATATGTCTCTATGACATCTATATTCTGAAATGCTCAAGGTAGACTACAGAATGCAGAGTCTATAGAGTATCAGAAAATCCAGATGAAGGTAAGAAGGCAGTTAACTATTCAGGGATTTCAAAACATTGATATGCTTGTCAGATTATAGGGCATAAATCACATATTTGAGTAATCGGCCTTTTTTTGTTTTCATTGAGGTTCTCAAGTACACACACATTAAATTATCATGGAGGGAAGAGGCAAAGAAGAGAGAGAGGAAGGGACAAAATATTCATGAGCACCCACCAGGTGCCCTGAATGAGATGCTTTTATTCTTGTTAAAAATCTTGAGCTAAAGAATCCCCTACACATCTGGTATGATTTAATGTTCACAACACTAACTACTGTGTTAATTGATGGTTACCATATAGTTGATGGAAAACAGAATAGAAATTCACAGCTCAACTTCTCTATTTTAAAAAAATTACAGAATTGAGGAATATTAAAGTAGAAATACACTCGGCCACAGCTGATAGGCCTTTAATTCTGAACTTCATATCCACGGGCACTCACGTATGGAAAACATCTGCTCAAATTTGGGAGACAGGCAAGTCTCCCCACTCAGACCAGTGTGACTGGGCACCAGCCATTAAATGTTGAGTTGCATGGCCTGCTCCTCAAGAAACAGAAGGGAAAAAGAGAACAGTCACTTGATCAAATCAAATAATCATCATCATGAGAAAAAAAAAAAACCCACAAGTACCTAGATTTTTAGTCCATAGGTAAGTGTATGCCTCTGAAGGAAAAAGGGGAGGAGGGGAGCAGAATACTTTTTCAGCCTTTTTGAGACTTTACTATTAGACACACAGCCAGCAGCCCCATAGCCTGTGTCCGCATGGTACCTTAGGTGTGAAGGGCAGCAGGACTCAGTTTCTATCCAATTATCATAACCCCCAGGATCCCGTGGTCTCAACCCTAGGCCACTGTGCTTCATTCCCAGTTGGAGAGCAAATTAAAAGTGATACAGGGTAAAGAACTGTGCATTGCGAGTCGTCAAGTATTCATTTGAGACCTTTGCTGGAAATTTTTACATGAACATATCAGAATAAAACTACACTATAACAAACACCCTTGACTCTATAGACTTTCAAATCATTGTTCCTGAGAGTTGCAATTATCATGAGAGATTAAGGGAAGTTGTATGAGTTAAAAATATAAAAGAAAATTTTAAGGGAATTTCAAAAGGGAGCTAATCAAGGTACTCCAGGCAAAAAGAGATATTGAGTTAATAGTGTTATCAAAACAAATACTGGATTCTTTAGAGAAAATGTTTATAAAGTTTAGATAAATCCTTACCTCCTTTAAAGAGAATAAGAAAACACACTAGCCAGGATTAATTGAGACATAATACAAAATAGAGGTGAGAATACCATCAGTTAACAGCTAACTCAGAATGCTCTCCAAAGTACAATGAGCAACTAGTAGGGTCCTCTGGCTTTCAAACCCAAAGTATTAAGTACTGTCCCCTAAAAGAAGGGCTAGAGAGTATGGTATTATACAAAATTGTGAAGGCAGAGGCTGGCGAAACTAGGCTACAGGGCATCAGTGAATCCATGTCAAAATCAACAATATGCATATGTTTAACATGTTGTAACAAATTTAAGTAGCTCTTTATCTCCCCAGTTAAATCCAAACTATTTCTTTGGGTTAGGGGTTGGCAAACTTCTTCTAAAAGGGCCAGACAGTAAATATTCTAGGCACTGCTGGCCATATCATCTCTGTGGCAACTACTAAACTCTTATTAGAAATGCAAGCTGCCACAGATAACATGTAAATAAAGGAGCATGGCTGTGTTCCAATAAAACTTTATTTACAAAGCGTCAGAGAGATTTGACCTGCAAGCTGTAGTTTGCCCACCCTGGCATTAAATTTTTGATGCTGTATGTCTTGATACTCTTGTATCCTAGACTTATAAACCAACAAGATACAACTCAAATGCCAGCCTCCGAGAGTACTACAATGGTGTAGACCAAACATGACCATTTCTGATAATGTAGCCAGTATTAAGTGTAACATTTCACATATGTGTCCATTTTCCTTTTGAAAACTTCTTAAATACAACTAACCAAGTAACTTTCTAATACACACAAACAAAAATAAGGAAAAAGTCTGAGTAAGGGACATAGACTTTTGGCTCTCAAGAAGCAAAACAGGACTGTTCTCAAGAAATCTTTGACCTAATTGGAACAGGCAGTTTCCAGGGGAATCATATGTTTTGTGATGCTGCACCAGGAGTGGAAACACATCTGTTCCTATAAGCAAAGCAGTGAAGGAGCCTTTCCATACACTAGGTATTGACTGAGGGCATTGTATCTTTTTGTGGTAAATAACAGTATCCTGCTGACCTTGCTTCCATTTTAGGATATAATTACATTAGCAAAGCTGCTGTAGGCTATGGAATTCAGCAGACATTTAATACAGGGATAGAATATTGAGCTTCTAAGTGCTCCTGAATTTCATGAACGCATTTTATCATGGTTGTATGTATGCTACATGTTCACCATGGGAATCAGTTGTTGGAGATAGGGGTAGTCACAGTCATATTTTATATTTGATAGGAAATTTGTTATTTCCTGACATAGAGATTAAGAGTTGCATAATAAAGTTGTATATGAACAATACACACACAAAGTTTAGGACCATAGCTTAGTAAAATTAGCATAGTATATGAAAATAAGGCAAAAAAGATAATTATATTAGGTTAGGCAATCTAAGATAGTTGATTCTGTAATGCATTACAGCAAAATGTTGAAAATAGTTTATCTAGAGTGCTCTTTCCTGATGAAACAATCTGGTAATTTTTAAGATATTCACTAATATATTTTAGAAAACTTCCATTTTTTCTTTTACAAACTTATCCTCTGTCCAAATATATATGGAATGTTTGAGAATAAATATTAATCTACTAGCAAAAAGAAAAGGAAATGGCTGATGAATATAGCAAACTAAAGTATTGTATGAGAGGTTTCTTTGTGTAAATGACAATATTCATAAAAACTAATTCTTATTGAGCTCTAACCTGGTGTGAGGCCCTGTACTCTGCTCTTTGCATGCATCATGTCTTTGATTTCTCTTGACAGCTCAGTAAGTTGGGTAGCATTATACTTTTTGAGTAACTTGGCCATGTCATAGGACTGGAAAGTGACAGTGTCAGGATTCAAACCTGGGTGGCCTGGCAAGGGAGTACTCCACCATCACCCACAAAATTTCCTATAAAGAATCTGTTGTGGGAAATGAACAGGAGCAGTGGTGGGAGTGGTGGGTGAGCCCTATGAATGGGAGATGAGCAGCCACCACTCACAGCACATTCAAATTGAGTGTCGCGCCAGGAGAGACTAATAAAACTAACAATCAAATAGCCTATGGATGTCCAATTACCCTGATTTGATTATTATACATTGCATATATGTATCAAAATATCACATGCATCCCATAAATACATACACCTATTATGTATCAATTAAAAAAATCTGTAATGGAGAAGTCAGGAGAAGTAAGACATTCTCTAAACTGAGTTAGAGCAGGGATGTCCAAAAAGATATCTCAGAACTATCAAGAAAGTAGCTGAGATGCTCTTCTGCTCATAGCTCTATTATATTCTAATAGAGCTCTGAGCAGAAGAAAAGGTAGTAAATTTCCTTAAAATAGAGAAATCATAAAATATTAAGAACTGGGTAAGTTTTTAGTTACCCAGGTCATATGCCCCTTTTGCCAGTCACATAATGGAAATGACTTGTAGAAATTTCAACAAATATATTTTTGGTGCCTGCATTAGCTGACAGAAAGACAAAAATGAAAAAAACAAGTCTTTCGTCATCCTGGAGATCTCAGGTTATTAAGATACAGACAACTGCAGCCACTTGTGTAGTAATTATTTCAGAATGGCACTGAAAATGGTAAATATAAAATATATAGTTTTAATCTCTTTAACAGATAATAGATGGCTTAAAGAAAAAATAATAATACAGTGAATTAAACTACATGACCACAGTAGTACAAAGGATGGGGGAAGACAACGGAAGTATACTACTGTAAGAGTCTTACACTACATATGAAGTGGTATGTCACTTAATGGCTGACTGTGATAAGTTAAAGATGTATAATACAAAGCCCAATGAAACCTCTAAACACATGCACTCACAGTTAACAAACAAATGTCTGTTTCGATTAAAAGAGCAACACCCAACTCTATAAAACACACCTTGAATATAGCATCACAAAAAGGAAGTAAAAGGGTAGAAAAAGATATGCCATGTTATGATGAAATGGAAGCTATAACAACATCAGAAAAGTAGGTTTTAGAGCAAAGAATATTAACAGAGATAAAAAGTTTCATTTTAAAATAATAAAGGTGTCAATTCATTGAGAGCATAAAAATCCTAAATGTTTATACGCTTAATAACAGAGATTCAAAATACATGGAAAAAATACCATAGAACTACAAAAAGAAATTCACAATTCCACAACTGTACTTTGAGATTTCAACACCCCTCTCTCAATAACTGAAGACACAGGCCTGAACAACACTAGCTATGGACTTAACCTAATTGGCATTTACAGAACACTCAATAATGCACATTCTTTTTACTTGCACATGGAAAATTTGCCAAAATATACCATATTCTGGGCAGTAAAAAAGTTTCAACAACTTTAAACAACTCAAATCATAAAAACTCTGTTTTCTTGACCACAGTAAAATTAAATCAGAAACCAATAACAGAAAAATATCTGGAAAAGCCCTAGATACTTGGAACACTTTCAAATAATCCATGAATCAAGGAAGAAATCAGAAAGTTAATTAGAAATTATTTTGAACTAAATAAAGTTAAGAAACAACATAACAAAATTTGTGAGATGTTACTAAAGCAAGAATTTGGGACAAATTTATAATCCAAAATATTTACATTACAAAAGCAGAAAGGTCTCAAATCAATGACCTCAGAAAATAGAAAAATAAGAGCAAATTAAGCAAAAGTAAGAAGAGAACAGGGAATAGTAAAGATCAGAGTAGAAATTAATAGAATAAACATAAAACAATAAACAAATCAACAGCTGGTTCTTTGAGAGGATCAATAAAATTGATAAAACTGTGAGCTAGACTACTGTCAAAAAGAAGAGAGAAGGCACAAATTATCAACATTTTGCAATGAAAAAATGACTTCACTACAGATTTGACAGATATTAAAAGGTTATTAATGGAATATTACAAATTTATGCCAACTTAGATAAATGGACAAATTCCTTGAAAGACACAAATAACCAAAGCATGTTTAATAATACTGTACATAGACAGTATAAATATTATAAAAATATACTGGAGAATGTGTGTATATGTGTGTGTGTGTGACTGTGTATCTATCTGAGTTTGTACTTAAAAACTATCCCTTGAAGAAAACTCCAGGGACAATTAGCTTTGCTGGTGAATTCCACCAAACATTTAAGGAAGACATAATACTAATTCTATATAAACTCTTTCAGAAAACTGAAAAAAAAGGCAAAAATATTTAATTCATTCTACAAGACCAGTATTATCCTGATACCAAAACCAGACAAAAGTTACAAGAGAAGAAAATTACAGACTACTATTTCTAATGAACAAAATACAAAAACCCTAAAAAAATTTTAGCAATTTGAATGGAACAATATTTAAAAAAGATAACACATCATAACCAAATGGAGTTTATACCAGGCATGCACAATTGATTTAACATTCAAAAGCCAATCAATATAATTTATATTAATAAACTGAAAGACAGAACACATTTTATCATCTCAATAGATAACTGAAAGAAAATTTGACAAAATATAACATCCCTGCTAAAAACTCTCATCAAACTATGTTGCAGATATATGTGTGTGTGTGTGTGTGTGTATATACACATACATATATAGATACGTAGATTGTGCAAAAATACCATTTACATAAAGTTTTTAAATGTGCACAATTTGTTTATGAATACAAACACCTATAGCAAAAGTACAACAAATTTTGTACAATTATGAACACCAAAGCAGTAGAGTGGTTACCTCTGGAGGATGAGAGAGGTTACAGAGGGAATCTGAAGAATGATTTAATGGGGGAGATTCAACCGTATCTGCAATATTTTATTAAAAATAAAAAAGTAGGAAAATATTAAAATTTAGTAAATCTTAGTGGAATATATTCAGGTGTTTGTTATATGATTCCTTCTCTACTTCTGAAGCCTTAAAGTAAATGATGGCACATAAATATGCTTGAATAATAAGCAACCATTAAAGTAATGTTTATATAATGGTGTGAAAATTCTTATGATGAGTAATGTTACTTTAAAGCAAGACAAAAATTTATCTAGGAAGACAGTAATTTTGTAAATGTATATATGTAGGTGCATAATATTCTATTATCCCACTATGTTTATGTACTCTACTACTGATGAAGCATCAATGACTTTTATGTTGGTTTCAAATTTTCACTATTAGAAAAAGCACTACAGTGAATGCTCTTGTATATATATGACTCCTGTGTACATGTTTTTCTATGGAATACACTTAGCAATATAATCACTACTATATCAATACTTTGCCTTTATAAAACTATAGGAGAATACAATCCCATATAACGTCAAGAAAAGGTAGTTGAACTTAGCTTTTTCTCTTTGCCTGCATCAAACAGCCACTTGAATGAAAATTTGACAATTTATGTCGACAAGCCTCAAACAATCCTTTAGCACTGCCTAAGAATCACACTATATCATTTCACTTTCTGTCTACATTGTTTTCAAAACTATTGCTCTTTCTTCAAACCTTCTCTCTTAGAACCTTACACTCCTGGTTATTCCCTGTCTCCTTTGTATATTCAATCCACTTTTAAAATCAAACACAGGTTGAAATATATGCTACTTGAATATAAATTATTATAACCTCTTCAATAGGCAGTTGATGATAAATAAATATCAACACTTAAAATGTACAAATATTCTGACCAAATAATTTTATTTCTAGAAATTTATCATACAAATATTTTCTCATGGTCCCCAATATATATATAGAAGGATGTTCACTGCAGCGTACTTATAATATAGAAAAACCTACAAATGAGACAATTTCTTCCCCACCACCTTCAATTATTGATTGAAAATACTCAGTAGATCAGAGTAGTAGGAAAAGAAGAGGCCTCCATATATTCATACTTACAATTCTATGTCTTTCTGTTAGCCCTGCTTCCAAAGACATAACAGCTGCGACCCGAAATATTGTTGATCCTCATGATTTTCTTTCACCATTGTGTAAGATACTTTTCTCTTCACTCATTTTTCATTTATTTTAGCATCATTTAGTATAGGAGCTTTCAACTCTGGCTATGCATTAGAATTGCTTGGAAAGATTTTAAAGCCAGTGGCTCCACCTGAGATAAATTAAATCAGAATTTGGGGGTTAGTGTCCAGGGATTGCTAGTTTTCAGAATGATTCCCAGGTGAGTTTAATGTCCATCAGGGTTGAGGACCAATGATCCTGGAATATAATCAGCAATTTGGTTTACCATTAGAAGGAGGTACTCTTTAATTGACTTCTAGTTAATTCTCACTTGTTCTGGAAGTTTAGGAAGATGGTGAAATTTATTTTGTTTCCAGGAACCCTAGGACTTGCCGCTTCCAATCTGCTATATAGTTTTAAGTCTGCTGATGTCAATCTAAGATATTATGCTATAGAAATTCATTACATTGCAGGCCTACATCCATTTTTGCCCTGTATGATCAGTCTCCTGGCTTCAAGAGTTCCGTAAGCTCGTACTCTTAGTCATTTCAGCATTCTACATAA
Organism: Indri indri; assembly: GCA_004363605.1. NCBI lineage: Eukaryota > Metazoa > Chordata > Mammalia > Primates > Indriidae > Indri > Indri indri. The sequence continues at coordinate 37,702 of RJWJ010013122.1, forward strand.
TACACTGTTGGGTCAGCATTGATGTGGTGATTAACGTACTTCAGCTGAAACATTTTGACTGGGTGCAATTTGTTGACCATGAGTGCCTTGTTAAACTCCATGTCTGTTGGGTAATGGCACTTATTTTATTTCCCACGGTGACTTGTTGAAAGAGACATTAATCTCCACTGTTTCAGGCCTGGTCCTTTTGTTAGAGAGTATATGAGTTGTGATCAAAAAGTAATGACGCTTGTTTTGAAATTTGGTTTCTCATAAGTTTTTTTTTTTTAAACAAACCTGTCAGAACTTGAACATGAAAATGAGTATTTCCACCTTTGGAGAATATATACTATTCTTAACATACTAGCAATGTTAAAATTTTGTTTTTACAATTCTACTTTTGAAATGGTTTTTGGATTCAGTGGCACCTTTTCGGAACATCTACAGTCATGGCAAATTTTCAACAGCTGAGACTGAGTTTGGCTTGTGAGGACAGCAGCTAAAACTTGTTCAGATCCAAATCTTGTGAATATTTTGAGTTACAAATTAAAGAAGTTAATACTATTTGGTTCACAACAGAAGTGTAACTAAAACAATGAAACAATTGTCTTTCTTTTCAGAGACAGAGTCTCGCTGTGTTGCCCAGGCTATAGTGCATAGCTCACTGTAGCCTTGAACTCCTGCTCAAGCTCTCCTCCCACCTCAGCCTCCAGAGTAGCTGAAACTGCAGACATGCACCACCATGGCTGACTAATTTTTTAAATTTTTATTTTTTTGTAGAGATGGAGGTCTTGCTGTGTTGCCCAGGCTGGTCTTGAAGTGAACCTCCTACCTTGGCCTCCCAAAGTGCCAGGATTACAGGCATGAGCCACCACACCTGTCCTATTTTCTTTGTGACTACACCTTGCTGTGAGGATAATGAACAAAAAATTTATTTTTCTTCACAGCAGTGGGTAGATGCTCCACTGTCAAGTTATCCCTGGGTTAATAAAGCTCTGTGTTTTGGCCTGGCTATCACTGTTGTCATAAGCATAAAGTCACACAGACGGAGACAGTGATAAGAAAGAAAGGGGTTAGCCTCTGGGTTGGAGTAAGTTATTTAACCTTACTAGTTCTAACAGTCCTCATTTGTAAAATGGGAATAATAATGCCAACCATGTGAAAGTGCTGTGAGGATTAAATGAGAAAATATTTTTAAATGCTTTCCCCTGACACTTCTCACATTCTTATTTGTGTAGGAATCTCCTTGGGATCTTGCTAAAATGAAGTTTCTGATAAGCAAACCTGGGTATGGCCTGAGATTGTGCATTTCTAACAAGATTCCAGGCAACACCAATGCTGCAGATCTGTGGCCACACTTAGAACAGCAAGGCTTAGTCTTACCTGTACTAGGTAACTCAGCAACTCAAAAAGGGTTAAGTTCCTTCTTTCCTATATGAAACATCTCCCTCTTTGTTGCTTTAAGGGTTTGCCTTTTGGTCAACAACTGTAAGCACTAATAGTACTGGATGAAAGATCCTGAATACTGTCCCAAGGAAAGTAACTCATGGTGCATGCACTAGAAATAACATGCATCAGCCTTCATGTTTATGACTTAATATCTTCATTCAATAATAAAAATGTCCTAGGTGCCGACTGTCTGAACTCCCATTTCAGGAAAGGGGTGGACAGGCATCCAAAGCTATGGATTGACTTGGACAGGAAAGTGGGAACTAAAGTCTCCTGTGGGAGTGGTCTCCAAAAGCAAGGGTCCTCCATGTCATTTCCATGGGAGTGGGCAAAGAAAAAGAGCTAAAGCCAAAAGAACTGAAATCAGGCAAAATAGGCTTTCAGGGTCAGGATGTTTAACTTGGGAATACCTTTTTAGTCAACAGTAAAAGAAGGGAGAGCCTTTAATGAAGAAGTAACAGGGGAATGCACAGAGAGGAAATTGCTTTTGTTAGGAAATTTATTTTATGGGAAGTTATAATGAAAACATACTGTTCTATTCCAAGTCAATAATGATATCCAGCAGTAGTCTTTGTCCTTCCTTCACTCGGCATTGCTGCTGGCTATTAATCATTTCAAACACAATAAGAAGATATAACCAATCTAGGTATGTCGAAATACAATTAAATCCTACTCAGCTCCAAACAGTATTCTGTTTGAGGTAACATGATGATGTCTGGCTAACAAGCAAAACACACAACCAATAGTCACTTTGTTTCTTTGTATCCAAACAGATAGTGTCACCTCACACTGCCAAGGAGCTACTCAAAAACAATCAAGAAACAGATGCAGTCTCAGTAGTGATTTAGGGAGTTTGTGTGAGTAGGCTTTTAGCAGTCCTTGACAGGGTAACTTCATCATATTTCATCAAGCCTGAAAACTCCTCTGTCATCGTTTAAGATTCTTAGTAGTATCTCTCACATCAGGTTCTTTCAAATCAGTCATTACGTATCCTGGAAACATCTCCTCCATGAAGCTTTAAAGTAGTTTTGATCCAGTAGTAGTATTTCCACTGTTATATAGACTGGTAGTGCAGACACTCCAGCCTCTTGTTGATCAATAAGTTGCTTTCAGATAATTCATGCAACAACACACAAAACATAAAAATTAGCAGGTATACACCAGTGCCATATAATCCTTCTGCTTTTGCACTTGGCTTACTTGGATAATACAGACAACATAAAGATTATTTTTTTCTGCTAAGTTAATTCCTTCAATGTCTACATTGTCCTGAGTCATTGGTTATTCATCACTCCTTTATTTCATCTTGCCCACTGAAGAACATCTCTGTGCTTTGTTTTTAACTCTCTTTCTTATTAAAGTGCAGTTTGGTTGTATAGGTTGTTTTCAGTCTACTTTTGTGAAGTAGAAAAC
>RJWJ010013123.1:0-40545 GCA_004363605.1 Indri indri
GGCATGTGCCACCATGCCCGGCTAGTTTTTTTTTCTATATATATTTTTAGCTGTCCAATTAATTTCTTTCTATTTTTGGTAGAGACGGGGTCTCGTTCTTGCTCAGGCTGGTCTCGAACTCCTGAGCTCAGGACGATCCGCCCGCCTCGGCCTCCCAGAGTGCTAGGATTACAGGCGTGAGCCACCGCGCCCGGCCTTGGTGATTTTATTATAGAGACAACTGATGATTTAAAAAGTTATCTACAATTGTGATTGTTATTTTTGCAGTATGAGGCAAGTTGTGAAATAATTTTCCTTATTTACTTTTTTCCCTATGTCAAACAATTTTTAATGTCACAGTAAAAAAAAAAAAAAAGAATAATCAAAAGATTGCTTAGTTGTTTTTTTCTTCACTGATTGTTCGTTCGTTGTTATCCTAAGTGTAATTTTACATGTGGGTATTTTGGGTTATTTGCATTTCTCATCTGATTTGTAAGTTCCGCGATTGCAGAGATCCTCTATTCACTATTGTGCACCCAGTGCCTAGCATTTAGTCAATAATTATTAGTTGAATAAATTGACTAAAGAGGGGTCTCAGGATACTGTTTTCAAAACAAAACAAAAAAACTGGTTCTTATTTCCTAGGTACATCTCAACTCTTGGGAATATACTCCAGAGGTACATTCAGATTTACTAGGTAGCAGGGGAATGACAGTTTGGGATTAAAAAACCATTGAGAATAAGCCACAGGTGGATCCTAAAAACTTTATTGACTATTTTCGTTAAAAAAATGAAATTTTCATTGCCTAGGTGCTCTGGCAATAATTATTGTAATTTAAAGAAAATAGAAGCTTTAAGACCCTAACCTGTTATACTTGTACTGTAATTATAGGCTTGTAATAACTTTAAGTCACTTCTTAATCATAGCATTGGGAGTTTTAATTCTTTAAGTTCAGCTAGTTCAATTCCCATGTTTTTTACATGAGAAGACAGAGGTTCATATAGGGGAAGTATCTCATCCATGGTTGGTTTCATAACTGGAGGCAGAATCTACTATACAGCTGTGGTCTACATTTGTTTAATATGTCAGATAATTATCAAATTAGAGGATAATTGTGATCAATCTGGCAGTCTATTCTATATCACTATTAAAAAACTGAAAATGGGCCTCTCTTTTCATAAATCAAAAATATTTGTTAAAAATGAATTTCAATCCTCTCCTCTGTCATTGGGATTATAAATTAGTACAACTGGAAGGAAATTTGGAGTTTCCTATCAAAATTAAAAGTATACATACTCTTCAATAGAATCATTTCATTTTTAGGTGTTTATCTTACATAAATATTAACATAAGAGCACGTGAATTCTGTAAGAATGTTCATTTTAGCATTATTCCAAAAAAAGTCAATAATATAAATAGTAAAAAATGTCATAAATGTGTATTGGAAGAGGAACAGTTAAAATTATAGTATATTTATGCTGTGAGGTGCTATGCAGTTGTTAACAGGTTTTTGGATATCTCTATTTTTACTTCATGAGAAGCCAATGAGTATGTCCTTCAGTCCCTGGACTGTGCAGCAGACTTTCTGGGTTCAGATCTTAACTGTACCACTTACTAGCTGTGACCATTCGCGGTTATTAAACTCATCTGTAAAGTGGATATACTAATAGTTCTTACCTTACTGGGGTGCTGTGAGAATTAAATGAGTTAATATTTATGCCCTAAGTAAGCATAGTAAGCACCACATAAGTGTTTGCTATTACTATTATGTACTGACTTGGAAGAATGTTCATGATATATATATGGTAAAAAAAAATTGCACCACACTGTGGAATATGATTTGATTTCTGGAAACATAAACACATAGGCAAAGAAATGTAGTTTGGTTTTGTTTTGATTTTGTATGTAATAGAAAAAGGTCAGTAAGGATAGACATTAAACTGTTAGCTGTGTTTTCCCTAGGGGAGTGGGTGACTTTTTACTTTCAACACTTTTATTAATATAGTGTGTTATTGTAAGTCCCACTTTTATAATTTTTGAAACTTTTTTCTAAAAAAATATTGAAGCAAACTTTTTCTTATATAGTTGTATAAATGTATTTTTGAATATAGTTTTTCAGAGATATACAGATTTCAACAGAATATCACATGATTAGATCCTGTTTCAAAACTTTTGTTGATGGGAGGTTGAAATTCATCTGTGAAAATATCTAATAAGGGCATTTATTTTTCTACTATCATTGTGACCTTAAGTCTTATATTTTAATTTACAAAGTAAGCCCATAGGCTATGTCAGTGTTAAGCCCAGGATTCTCAGACTGAGCATTCAGCCATGGTGCAGTAAGTCCTCACTTAATGTTGTTAGAAACCGTGACTTTAAGCGAAATGAATGAAAGCAGTTTTACCATAGGTTAATTGATACAAAGAAGAGTTCAGTTCCTGTGGCATATTTCTGGTCACAAAAATATCACCAAAATTTTAAATAAAGACCCCAAACACCTCTAACATTGAAATAAATGTGATCTATACATACTTTTAAGAAAGATGAATAAAAATAAGTGATATGATTATTTACCCACTTATTCCTATCCCAGCAACTCAGGGCACAAAGGTGGGAACCCACCTGGACAGGATGCCATTCCCTCACCCACACCCACACCCACACCCACACCCACTCAGACTGGGACCCTTTAGACACGTCAGTTCACCTGATGTGTACGTCTTGGGATGTGGTAGGATATCTGAGTACCCAGAGAAAACCCACGCAGACATCGGGAGAACATGCAAGTTCCACACAACCAGTGGCCCTGTCTGGAAACGGATTTTTTTTTTTCTCAGCAAGATTATAATGAAACAATGTTGAGTGAAATGACCTTATCCGCAGATCTGCTGTATCTCGGAGCACTGTAGTGAACTTACATGGACACTGGGATATTTTGAGGAAAGCGGCCGTATTTGACAGCTGTGGCTGTCTGTGGGAGATCTGACACCTGTGGGGACACTACTCAAACTACCAGTTTGAGACAGTGCACATGAAATTGTGCTACTGCATTCTTTTCTAAGACAATGTGTCTTCAAAAATCTAGGTTTTAGGGAGTTGCTGTGATAAAATGCAAGTATCGTGTAAAAATCAATGTGGAACAGTAAATGAAGGTGGCGGTGTCCAAAATAATTTTAAGCTTTGAGAAATTGTGTAATGTCTAATAGGCGCATGTATCCTATAAATAAGTAATTTTGGTTATTTAGTAATAAAATATTTCTTTCAACTTATATGTAGTTTTCAATCTGCTGCTAAGTTGTTAGGACATAAATGGTTACTAGATTGCACAGACCTAACTACTTTGTAAATGGAACTGTGAGGTATGTTTTTGATTTAGGGGGCTCCGTGAGAAAATGAACTGAGACTCTAAGGGTTCTGTGAATTGAAAAAGTTTGGAAAACTCTCAAACTCTTTTGACTAGGACACTCAAAGTAAGAAATACATTTTTCAGTATCTGTATGAGAATACAATGTACATATGTGTATGTACACATATATATAATGAAATGAAAGTTCACTAAAAAAATGCCCTTACTACTTTTAATATAGTCTGATATTTTCAATGCAGTTCTGTTTGGCTTCATTAAAAAATGCTAGCTCTGCCTATATATATTTATATTTATATATATTTATTTTTTAACCTACTAATGGGTCACAGCTATACATTTGAAAAACATAAGGCTAGATGACCTCTAACTTCTACCTTTAAAATGCTTTCTTTCTCTGAATTAGTTATAAGTGAAGTATGACTACACTTTATATAATAAATGCATCTCTGAAAATTTGTGTAGATGCTATGTTTTTGTATGATGAATTATTTTATATGTTACAGAGAAATAAGATAAAGGAGATCTTTTTACAAATAGTTGGATTTTTTTTTTTTTTTTTTTGAGACAGAGTCTTGCTCTGTTCCTGGACTCAAGTGATCCTTCTGCCCTAGCAGGAGGGACTACAGGCATGCGCCACCATACATGGCTAATTTTTTCTATTTTTAGTTGTCTGGCTAATTTTTTTTTCCTATTTTTAGTAGAGATGGGGTCTCGCTCTTGCTCAGGCTGTTCTCAAACTCCTGAGCTCAAGCAGTTCTCCCACTTTGGCCTCCCAGAGTGCTAGGATTACAGGTGTGAAACCACCATGCCTGGCCTAGAAGGATATTTTTGCAAATAAAAGAATCTGATTTATCTTTGGTCAGTTTGTGATTGGGTGATTTTTTAAAAAGTTAGCCACTTACAGTTTATTAGTTAGTAGGCTTGTAGAAGCTGTTTCTGGTATTCTGGTACTTTCCTGTTTTAAAACTAGATTTACATATCATTCATGAGTAATACCACTGGCTACAACTTAATAGGCTTCATTCATGATTTTCATGTCTAAATGTATAAAGTAAGTATTTTATTAAAGAATTTCTTTTTTTATTTTTTTTTTTGAGACAGAATCTCACTCTGTTGCCCTGGCTAGAGTGAGTGCTGTGGCGTTAGCCTAGCTCACAGCAACCTCAAACTCCTGGGCTCAAGCGATCCTACTGCCTCGGCCTCCCAAGTAGCTGGGACTACAGGCATGCGCCACCATGCCCGGCTAATTTTGTCTATATGTTTTTAGTTGTCCGGATAATTTCTTTCTATTTTTTTAGTAGAGACGGGGTCTCGCTCTTGCTCAGGCCGGTCTCGAACTCCTGAGCTCAAACAATCCGCCTGCCTTGGCCTCCCAGAGTGCTAGGATTACAGGCGTGAGCCACCGCGCCTGGCCTAAGAATTTCTTTTTAGTTTTGAGATTATTCATAAAATGTGTACACATATAATATTTTCTTTTTTTTACATATATCTGTGTAGGACATATTCTGTTTAGGAATCGCTAACCTCTTCATATTGTGTGAGATACCTGGCTTTGTATGTGTTTTTATGCCTGTTTGCATGTAAGAATTGGATTCTGAGGCTTACCAGTGGTACCATCATTCTGCAAACAGGTCTGGAGCACCTAGTCCCTAGTATGTGCTGTGTAAAGAGCAATAAAACGTCATCTCCAAAGTCCTGTGTAAGAGATATGTAAATAATAGTACAGAGGGATAAAAGAAATGATAAAGTTCTGTGGATACCCAAAGAAGCAGCAACTGTACTGCATCAAGCAGTCAGTAAGGGCTTCCAGTGAAAGAACAATTAGTTGTTTTTGTTTCCTTAAACATCCTCTCAATTAGTTAAGTTATTGAATGTGGATGGAAACTTATAAAAAATTTCTCCTTTTACTTTCAAAAAGTGGTAAGTACATCTGCTTTTAAAACATTTAAAAATATGCATACTGAAAAAAATATGTTCCTATCCTGGACCCTCACTTCTCCTTGGAGTTAACTGATGTTAACAGTTTCTTATGTGTCAGGGAAGCTTTCGTAGTGAAAATTTTATGCTTTAGGGCAAAAAATAATCCTGACTTGCAAACTGTAAGACAACTTTTTGGGGATATATCCTTTGAAATAAATTTAGAAAAAGTACTTAGGTTAACTAGATAGTGGGTAAGCAAAATGTAGGCTCATTTTTAGGGCTTTTTTTTTTTCTTTTTGGTTATTCCTGGTTTCAGCTCTCCTAAAGCAGTGGTCCCCAACTTTTTTGGTACCAGGGACCGGTTTCATGGAAGACAATTTTTCCATAGACTGGGGGCGGGTGAGAGGAGGTGGTTTCGGAATGATTCAAGCACATCATATTTATTGTGCAGTCAAACTTCTGCTAATGATCATCTGTATTTGCAGCCACTCCCCAGTGCTAGTGTCACCTCCTCAGCTCCACCTCACGCCATCAGGCATTATGTTCTCATCAGGAGTGTGTAACCTACATCCTTCGCATGCACAGTTGGGTTGGTGCTCCTATGAGAATCTAATGCCACTGCTGCTCTGACAGGAGGCAGAGCTTATGCGGTTATGCAAACCATGGGGAGTGGCTATAAATACAGATGAAGCTTTGCTCCTTGGCCTGCCACTTACCTCCTGCTGTGTGGCCTGGTTCCTAACAGGCCAGGGGGCCAGGGACCAGTACCTTCAATCAGACTCTAGTTTAGCTCTTTGTTTCATGTCAGTGTGTGACATTGTTTTCTGTTATCCTTATCCTGCCTCTTGTGCTGCAAAGGCCAAACTAGTACCAAATGTTACATAGTTTCTTCCAGATTTCCTGGATTACAGTAGATCAGCCTTGTTTGTAAAATACAAACCTTGAGTTTTGTATTTTATATATAAACACAGGTGAGGCTAAATTCTCAGGCTATTTGTATGTACTACTATATTATGGGAGTGTTGGTTATTCTGGGAATTTATTTGGAACAATGTGATAGGTCTGACTTAGAGCTGGAATGTTTTCTACTTTTTCTAGCCCTACTAAATTTACCGTTTGTCCATTTTATGTTGAGACTAGATAGTAGGACTTTTGCAGGGTTGTCTTTTCTTAACATTTTAGGCAGAGATGATTGTTATAGGATCTGGGAGAGATGAGAGAACTGACTTGTAGCAAAGATATAGAAAATACTCCCTGTATGAGCCAGAACGAAGTCATTTCTTTCATTTTTTTAATCCCTGGTGCCTGGCACATAGTAGGGGCCCAATAATTATTGAGCAAAATGAGACTATATGACTGAATGAGAGACTGTCAATAAATGTGAAAGGAAAATTTGCTGGTAGAAGATACTTGAGAATTGGTTATTACAAAATGTCATTATGTCTTTTTTGTGTATATACTACAGAGATAGGTCATTGTTTCTCAGACTTTGTTGTCAAGACCACTTTATACACTTGAGTTATGGAGGACTCAAAGAGCTTTTGTTTATGTGGGATATATCTGTTGATGTATACTGTATTTGAAATTTTTTTTTTTTGAGGCAGAGTCTGGCTCTGTTGCCCTGGCTAGAGTGCTGTGGCGTCAGCCTAGCTCACAGCAACTTCAAACTCCTGGGCTCAAGCAATCCTCCTGCCTCAGCCTCCCGAGTAGCTGGGACTACAGGCATGCGCCACCATGCCCGGCTAATTCTTTCTATACATATATTTTTAGTTGTCCAGATCATTTCTTTGTATTTTTAGTAGAGACGGGGTCTCACTCTTGCTCAGGCTGGTCTTGAACTCCTGACCTTGAGCCATCCACCCGCCTCAGCCTCCCTGAGTGCTAGGATTACAGTGTGAGCCACCACGCCCGGCCTATATTTGAAATTTTAAATGCACTTATACATTTATTTAAAATAAAGATATATCACATGTTAACATTTTTAATGAAAAATAACTTTTCTAAAATAAGAGTAGCATTGCTTGACATTTAAAAAATCTTTTTAACGTCTGTCTTAATAGAAGACATCTGGATTCTCATATCTGTTTCTGCATTGGGTCTGTTGTGATATCATGTGGCCTTTGGAAAACTCCATTATACACTCATAAGAGAATGAGTAAAAAAGACAAGTAATGTCTTAATACTATTATGAAAATAGTTTTGGCTAAGGTAGTCTCAGGGACCCTCAAAGATCCCTGGATCACACTTAAAGAACGGGTGGTATAGATTATAAATTCAGAGTAAAAAAGAGCCTTGCAGGTAACATTGTTACCTCTTCTTGAGGTCACCTCTTCTCGTAGATGTTTCTGGCTTATGCAACTGGATGGCCGAGATAGGGAATACCTCAAGTTTGTTTTTGAGGGATAATTATAGTTGGCTTTTGGAGATGTTGAATTTGATGTTTCTTTGAGATTTCTGAATAGGCAGTTTGACATGTGGGTTGGGATATCAGAAGATCTGGACTGGAGTTTTGGTAGTCACTGGCATAATAGATGGTATTTGAAGCCTTGGGCAAGAGTGAGGTCACCCTGGGAGAGAGAATAGTGTTAAAAGGATAAGTGCCTAAAGTTGAACTCTCCTGAACTTAAAGATTTAAAAGCTAGTTAGAGACCGGGTGTGTTCGCTCACGCCTGTAATCCTAGCACTCTGGGAGGCTGAGATGGGTGGGTCATTTGAGCCCAGGAGTTTGAGGTTGCTGTGAGTTAGGCTGACGCCAGGGCAACAGAGTGAGATTCTGTCTCAAAAAAAAAAAAAAAAGAAAAAAGCTAGTTAGAGAAGGACTAGCTAGCAAAGGAGACTGAGGAGGAGAACTAGAAAAGCAGGAAAATCAGAGCATGTATAAAGTCAAGGAACAAGAGCGTTCCGAGAGAGTAGTCAACTGTGATGAATACTGCCGCGAGGTCAAGTAGGCTGAGGATTGAAAATACCATTAGGTTTGGAGAGGAAGAGGTCTTTGGTGATTTTAATGAGAGCAGTTGTGGTGGAGAAATGGGGGTGGCAACCACAGTGGAGTTTCTTGGAGACTGATTGAAAAGTGTCTCCAAATGAAATGGAGACTGAGTGTATTCAACTTGTTTGAGAAATTTGTGAAGGCAAAAGCAGCAGTAGTAGAGGAGGAGGGTGCTGGGTTGCAGGAGTTTTTTGTTTATTTGTTTCTTTTTAAGTAAGACTCGATTAAGTGTAAGTACTGATAGGAAGAATCCCAGGGAGAGGAGGAGGTTGGAGGTGCCCATGAGAGATTTCTTGAGAGAACTTGGGTGGGGAGATCCAGAAATAAGTGGAGTATTCCTATGGCTCCTTTTCTCTAAAAGTTACTAGTTTTGTTCTTTTGTCATTCTCTGTACTTATGAATGCTAAGCCTGCATGATAAGAGATAAAGTTAAATGGTATTATAAATAGAATTCTTTTTAATTTCTTGGCTACCATTATTCTTGTGTGAGCCTTTGTACTTCTGCTATTTTTTTTTTTTGAGACAGAGTCTCACTCCGCCACCCTGACTAGAGTGCAGTGGCGTCATCATAGCTCACAGCAGCCTCAAACTCCTGGGCTCGAGCGATCATCCTGCCTCATCCTCCTGAGTAGCTGGGACTACAGGCCCACACCACTGACACCCAGCTCATTTTTCTATTTTTAGTAGAGATGGGGTCTCGCTTTTGCTCAGGCTGGTCTCAAACTCCTGAGCTCAAGCAGTCCTGCCCTTTGGCCTCCCAAAGTGCTAGGATTACAGGCGTGAGCCACCAAGTGTGGCCCTTTTGAGCTTTTATTTATATTTTACACGAAGCAAATGGGACTGTGTCAAATATAGTTTCTTTTCTTTCTTTCTTTTTTTTTTTTCTTACAGATAAGGTCTTGCTCTTTCACCCCAGGCTGGAGTGCAGTGGTACAATCATAGCTCGAATTCCTCGGCTCAAATGATCCTCCTGCCTCAGCCTTTGGAGTAGCTCGGACTACAGGCATGCACTACTGCTGGCTAATTAAAAAATATTTTTGTAGAGGTAGGATCTCACTATCTTGCCCAGGCTGGTCTAGAATTCCATGCTTCAAGCTATCCCCCTGCCTTGGCCTCCCAAATTGCTGGGGTTATGGGCATGAGCCAGTGCTCCAGCCCCAAATATAGTGTCTTTTATTCCTGATATTTGAGTTTAGTATGAACAAACATTTTTGTTCATGTATGCTTTGACTTTTACATGAAACAACTTGTTTGTCTAAAAGATGCTAGTTAATCTCGTTGTAAGATGGACACTAGAGTAAAACTCTTGGGTCACTTAAATGAATAATAAAGGTATTCATAAATTTTAAGAAGCTTATAGTATAGTAAGGAGACAGTGTAGTAAAGCAGCAGTCTCCAACCTTTTTGGCACCAGGGACCAGTTTCATGGAAGACAGTTTTTCCACAGACAGTTGGGGGGTTGGGGGAGGGAGGCGGAGCTCAGGCAGTGATGTGAGCGATAGGGAGTGGTTGTAAATACAGATGAAGCTTCTCTTGCTCACCCTCTGCTCACCTCCTGCTGTGCAGCCTGGTTCCGTTCATGGCCTAGGGGTTGGGGATTGTGGTAGTAAAGTATTTAGGTTATTAAGTATGAAATGTCTGATTTCATTAAGTACTAAGTTTGACAGTTGATATCTCTGACATTTCACTTTGACACTTTTTTTATGTTTATCATGAAGGTACATCCTCTGCCTTTCAAATGCACATTTTGGCTTGTGATTATCTTTCAAATTTTTTTTAGAGCAGTTTTTGTGAAACCATGGATAAGTCAAAAATGGTGTTATTTTCAAATATGAGTTCCATCATGGAACCATTGCAGCGCAGGCAGCTTGAAATATCAACGAAGTGTTTGAGAAGGATGTGGCTAATGAATGCACAGCACGTTGATGGTTTGAGAAGTTTTGTTCTGGTGATTTTAATCTTGAAAATGAGTCACGTGGGTGACTTGAGACCAAAGTGGATAACAGTGAGCTGAAAGCTATAGTGGAAGCGAATCCATCTCAACCTAAACGTGAATTAGCAGCAAGGTTCGATGTTCCTAGTCCAGCAATATTGGACCATTTGAAACAAATCAGCAAGGTAAAGAAGTTGGATAGATGGGTTCCGCGTGAATTAAACGAGTTTCAGAAAAGAAATCGTCTCGAAGCTTGCCTTTCTTTGCTGTTACAACATAAAGGCGAACCATCTGTACACTGTATTGTTATGTGTAATGAAAAATGGATTCTTTTTGACAATCGCAAGTATTCAGCACAATGGTTGGATAAAGATGAAGTGCTGAAACACAGTCCAAAACCAAGTATTCATCAAAAAAAAGCTAATGGTGTGTGTTTGGTGGTCCAGCGCTGGTATTATCTTGTACAGCTTCATGAAAACTGGTCAGTGGATGACAGCAGATGTCTGCTGCACCCAACTGGACGAAATGATGAGAATGCTTGTGATTAAACAGCTGAGATTGGTAAATAGAGAGGCCAATCCTCTTGCAAGACAAGGCAACACATGTCACACAAACGACGCTGCTCAAACTGCAGAAGCTGGACTTGGAAATTCTCTGTCATCCATCGTATTCACCAGACCTTGCACCAACTGACTACCACTTTTTCCAGGCTTTGGATCACTTTTTGCCAGGAAACATATTCAGTTCTCAACAAGCTGTGGGAAAACGCCTTTTGTGATATCATTGCCACTTGCTCTCCAGGCTTCTTCGTTGCTGTCATGAACAAGGTACCATTAAGATGGCAAAACTGTGTCAATAGTTGAGGTGCACACTTTGATTAATTGTACTGCGTCTTGTTTGAGATAAAATAAACTACACTTTTAATTTGAAATCGGACATTTCATATTTAATGACCTATAATATAGATGCTATATTTCTGAATGCATAGTTTCTAAAAACTATGGCAAGGGTGTAAGAGAGGAGTGATCAACACTTGATCCTTTAAAAACCATGTGATCATGTCACAGACCCTGAATGATCTTGTTCCCTCTAGAGAGAGTTTCATCTCTCTCTAGTTTTCTTCTCTGACACACGGGACTTTTTGGTTTCTTAAAAAGAAATATTAAATAGTCATGTTCTTTCTTGCCTCAGGACCCATCCACATATTCTTTCTACTCCCTGGAAAGTGCTTCTTTGCTTACCTTAGCTAACTCCTTTATCCATCCTTTAGGTCTTATTTCAAATGACACTTTCCTCTCCACTTCCCAGATTAGATGCATTCTTTCTGTTATATGCTCATAGCACATGCATTTTGCCTGTTTTCATCCCATTTGTAATATTTGTTAACTATCAACCTTTAGACTCCTTGAGGGTGGGAACCATGTTCGTTTTACTGCTGTATCCCCACTGCTTAGCACTGTTGGTTCCTGCTACATACTTGGCGCTCAGCAAATATTTGTTAAATGAATGATCACATGGGTCAGATTGAGGAAAAGGTTTTTTATGACTTTGGAAGGATAACAGTCTGATGCAGCCATGAACGGACCAAGGAGTTTGCTAAAACAACTTACCTGCTCTGTTTAGGAGGGAGGGGAGAATAAAAAGCTTCATCTGTAGATATTTGTGAGGAAATCTCATCTTCCAGGTGAATTTGATAATAGTTAAGGCCTATAGGTTAAAGGAAGCATTCTCTAAAGAAGTTAAAGTGCTGTGAAGTTAATGAAATAGAGGTTCTAAAGAGCATAGGATCTAGGTGGGAAAGCAAGGTGTCTTATGATGTTTTGAGAGGGGATGGGGGTTGTGTTATATATTAATAGATGGTGGCTGAGTTGGAATATTATGAGAGACATTATATGAATGACTGTTACAGGTTTCACAGGTTTGAGAGATATCTGGATTTAATTTTCAGTTCCGTCACTTATTAGCTGAATGACCTTGGACTAGTTCCATAGTCTGTTTAGTCCTGTTTCTTCATTGGTAAAGTGGGTATAAGGGTACTTGCCTCATGGGTTGTGCTGGATATTAGAAATAGTATATGAAAAACAATCCAGTCCTTGGCCCACATAAAAGGACACACAAAATGGTCCTATGATTATTAACTGTTAATTGTCTTCATGGTCAATCCCCGCCCCCCGCCCCCCAAAGTATTAGAGGTCTGTAATTTTGTCTTCCGGTTTAAAGGAAATGTTGCTGTCAGGTGTTCTGGAGCTTTGGAAGACGAATGTTCTCAGGTGATGGAAGGATAAGATTAGTTCTCTCCACTGATGCTCATCTTTATAAAATGAACAGTGTTTTTGGAAGCTTCAGGCTTCGAAGAATAGAATTGAAGATTATCTCTAGAGCTGTAGTTCTCAAAGCTGGCTATTTATTGGGATCCTTGTAGACCTTAAAACATACAGGTTTTGGGGCCTCTCCTAAACCTCTCCTCCAGACCTGCGGATTCAGAATCTCTTGGGGGTGACCATCTTGTTTTTAACCTGTTATTCAGGTAATTGTCCTAGAGCTGCTTGAGAAAGCAGGCCCAGGAGACAAGAACTCTGTAGTGTTGTGTGGCTACTCTGAAATTCATTTGCAATGGGAATGATTGGAAATGTTTGTGTGGGTTATTTGGGTGAGAGTAATCCATAAAAAAAGGCTTAGAAACTAGCTACAGAGGTAGAATAGGGAGTGTAATGATTTTAAAATATTTTATTTAAAAGACTTTTTGTTTTTTTTGGGAGGGGGACAGGGTGGAATGCAGTGGTGTGATCATGGCTCACTGCAGCCTTAAGTTCCAGGGCTCAAGTGGTCCTCCTGCCTCAGCCTCCAAGTGTAGTCCCGCAGGGATGACAGGTGTGCACCACCGCCATGCCCGGCTGAGAGACATTAAATACCAAGGGTGTTTCCTGTAAGTCCCCCTTTGCCGTGGGTTAAGTGAGCAGATATGTAACTGTACAGCTGAGGTGCATTTTCCTGCGTATGTTGGCGTTTTAAGGCTGATTTGCGCATTGTCTTTAATGCCAGTTCACAGCACGTGCCCTAATTTTTTTAAAGAAGCAAAGCATACTGTGCTTCAAAAATATGTATTTATATATTCAGAATTTAGTGTGGTAAAGGTATTTTTGAGTGTTGAGAGAAATTTTATTATGTTGTATGTTTATTCATAGAGATAACTTTTTTAGGCATGGAAAAGTGATTCACTGATAGAAAATAATGAAAGCCAAGACTTATTTTTTAACAGAGTTAATCATAAACATGTGTGGTACACATTCAACTATGAGATAAAAATAGGGAAATTAAAGTGAGGAAGGAAGGAGTGGAAGTCAGGTAAGAGATTAATATGGAAAACAGTAAGTGAGAGGGAAAAATAGAAGGAAATAGGTAAACAGGAAAAAGAAGAGGAGAAAATAAGCTGCTAATATTCGAAGGGAATATACCAGATTTGTTTTTTAGGGAATGAGTATAAATGTTTCCTTAATTTAAAGCAAATTTTCTTAAGTGAGCTTGTACAAATGAATGAGAAAACCAGAGATGATGATACGGAAAAAAATGTATTATAAATCCTTCTCCCCCTTCCACCTCCCTATTACTCTAGGGTTTTAGGAGAAGGAATGGTATGATACGGGTTTTAAGAGAAGGAATACATTAAGCTATCTGATTGAATTTATCAAATATGGTCTATGACAATGTGTCTGGATTTCTGATTCTAGTTATTTCAATTTCCGTGTTAGGATTCTGGCTTCTTCATGCCCACTGGAGACTCTTGGATCTTAGAATCTTTGTTACTTTATTTCTTTACAGATCAGGTAGGGGTCAGGTCTGTTAAGGATGGGCACCCAACATCACCATATTCCAGAATAAGGGAACTTGATTGCTGATAGACACAGAATTCTTAACAAGGCATATGTGTTTGCTAAGTCATAGCCTGGTAATTAGCAGTGGTACCTTTCTATTATAGTAATTCCTGCAAAGAATCTGCTCAGCTTGGGATGCATCATTCCCCTCTAAGAAACATGAACATTTTTTGTGAGCTTGAGGCCATGGGTCTAGTAATTAATCCTTGCTCTGGGTGGATAGCTGGGAGAAATGTCTTCCCTTTCTGACTAGTGTTTCTGTTGTTCAATGAATCTAGATGGCAGTGTTCACTTTCTCTAGTTTAACTGCTCATTACCTTGTTAATGTCTAGAGAATGAATAAACGAGTCTCCAATACAGTTTATATGTATTTCTTATATATTTTTTTAGCTTAATCACAATTAGGCTTTTACTTGGTGATAGCCAGAGCAATAGCATTATATTTTGCTCCAGTCTTCTGATTCATTGCACATAAACGATGATGTGCTTTTATCAGATGATTCCCATTATTTCCATGACATCATATATTTAACTTATTATATGGCTATCTGTAGCTCCTTTCTTTTTTTTTTTTTTTTTTTTTGAGACAGCACTCTCTTGCCTGGGGCGAGTGCCCTGGCCTCAGCCTAGCTCACAGCAACCTCAAACTCCTGGGCTCCAGCAATCCTACTGTCTCAGCCTCCCGAGTAGCTGGGATTACAGGCATGCACCACCATGCCCGGCTAATTTTTTCTATATATATTTTTAGCTGTCCAATTAATTTTCTTTCTATTTTTGGTAGAGACGGGGTCTCGCTCTTGCTCAGGCTGGTCTTGAACTCCTGAGCTCAGAACAATCCGCCCGCCTCGGCCTCCCAGAGTGCTAGGATTACAGGCGTGAGCCACCGCGCCCGGCCTTGTAGCTCCTTTCTTGCCTTGTTATCAGCAAGGTCAAATTTTGTGTGTGTACCTTGTTTATTTTACCATATATTCTTACAGGCTACCTACAAAATAGTATATGAGTTCCATTCCCTTGTTTTTCTTCCAATTTTACATTTTTTTCATTTCTTTTTTCCCTCTGGTTTACTGGCCTGGTGATGTACGTTAATTGTGTTCCTTTTTCTTTCTTATGGGTGGCTTTGCAGCCTGGCCTTTTAACTGCCTCTTCTGCGTCTGTGATCATGTTGTTTACCGCTTCTGTTGGCCTACCCTATTCCCTTCTTCCCCATTCCTCCTTCCCCTGGCAGCCCTGCCTTTGATTCCCTTGTATTCTTTCATTTTTTTTTTTTTAATTTTGAGACAGACTCTCACTCTGTTGCCCTGGCTAGAGTGCCATGACATCAGCCTACCTCACAGCAACCTCAAACTCCTGGGCTCAAGTGATCCTCCTGCCTCTGTCTCTGGAGTAGCTGGGACTACAGGTGCATACCACCACACCCAGCTAATTTTTTGTTTCTATTTTTAGTTGCCCAGCTAAGTTTTTCTATTTTTAGTAGAGACGGGGTCTCACTCTTGGTCAGGCTGATCTGGAACTCCTGACCTAAAGCGATCCTTCTGTCTTGGCGGCCTCCAGAGTGCCAGGATTACATGCGTGAGCCACTGCGCCCAGCCCCTTCTATTCTTTTCTATATAAATTGAGCTCATAACAGCTTGTAACACTGCCATTTGTTCATCTGTTCATTGAAGGCTTCTTTTGATATCAAGATAAGTAAGAGGATGCAATCCTTAAGGACCATACAACCTTGTGGGGAGACTGATACAAATATTATATGTAACTTTATTATAGTACTGATCATATTGTATACTATTGGTGTGTGTGTCTCCTCTACTATTAATAATTTGTGAACATTAAGTGCTCAATGAATGTTCATTGAATGAATGAATTATGTATATGTGTGTATAAAGATAAAATGATAAGTAGTATAAAGAATGAACAGGGTGCTGTGGGAAAGATGAAGTGCTAATTCTATTAGGGGACAGTCTGGGAAAGATTTATAGGAGATGACATTAGAGTTTGGCATTGAAGGGCATTCCTGCCAGAGAAAATTTAGAAAAAGACTGTGGAGGTAATGAAATTTTCTGGATGTTCAGAGAATGTAATCTCGGTATGATTATCTAATATGAACAGTTGTTATACAGTTTCCCTAAAAAAAGCAAGGAGTGAGACTGTAAATTAGTGTTGTGAACGGTTCCAAGTGTCATCATGCTAGGGAGTTTGGAACTTTATCCCATCAGTGACAGTAATTGAAGAGTTGCAAGAGTGGACTTGCTAGATTCTGTTTTACAAAGATAAATTTAGTTGCAGTGTAAAGAATGGATTAAGAGCAGGATAATTTATGAAGCTTTTACTATAATTTAACCTAAAGATGATTCTCTGAACAGAGACAAGGGGAAGAGAAATAGATTAATGTCTTTTTTTTAAACAGCACATATTTTGTATATTATAATAGAGAAACATCTTAAAGGTTGAAATGACTTGGTAACCAAGTATCTGATGGAGTTTGAAAGATGAGCTGGATGCATGGTAATTCCATCTACTACAATAGAAAACAAGAAAACGGAATAGTTTTAAAGATAGATGATAATTAATTTATTTGGTTTTGAACTTGATGAATTTGAGGTGCCAACGATACTTGGAGGCAGACCATCTAATATACTGAAAAGTTGGGTCCAGAGCCATGGAAAGATCTAGGAAAGAAATGTGATTTAGGAAATAGTTGAAACCATGAAAGTGTGTGAGATTGCCTGGGAAGAAGGACCTAGAAAAAAAGAGGCCTAGGAAGAGGCCTTGGAAATGTTACCGTTGACGAACTGGGCAGAAGTAGAGAAGCCAAGAAAAAAGCAATTAAGAAGTATGGAAAACAGGAGAGATTCATTTTACCAATCTCAAAAGTAGTGAGAGTTTCAAGATGAAGGTTTAAAATCCCAAATGCTAATGAATTAGTGTTAGAATACCCACTAACTAGAAAATTGTGTTACTAGAAAGGTATATTTATACTTCCTAGATTTTCTAGACAGATGTAATTTTTTTAATGTTTAAAGTTTTCTAAGACTTTCATAAAAATAAACCTGTAAATCAGAAATAAATAGCTTTTTAAGACTATCCTCTGATTTTGGGGTTAGAAAATACAGACTCTCTCTCTTTTTTTTTGAGATAGGGTCTCGCTCTATCATCCAGGCTGGAATGCAGTGGCAGGATCGTAGGTCACTGTAACCTTGCACTTCTGGGCTCAAGCAATCCTCCTGTTTCAGCCCCCCCCCACCACCCCAAAAGTAGCTAGGACTAAAGGAGTATACCACCACGCATTGCTAATTTTTAAATTTTTTTGTGGAGACAGGGTCTTGCTATGTTGCCCAGACTGGTCTCAAACTCTTGGCCTCAAGCGATCCTGCCACCTCAACCTCTGAAAGTGTTGGGATTATAGGTGTGAGCCATTACTCCCCACCTAGAAAATATGGATTTTTTAGTTGAAGGACTATACATAAGAAAGTGACTTGAAAGATAAAGGCAAATTTTTATCAGTGGATTAAAAAAAAATAATGTTTTCTAGTGACCAGAGAAAACTCTACATGTATCTGTGATAGGAACTGTCATTGAGTTTTTTGGAATTTTCTATTCTCTCTCTCTCTCTTTAAATAATATATTTCTTAACACATTTTCTATAGTATATTTGAAATGAATTTCAAATATATTTTTCGTAAATAATGTTTTTCCTCTAAGTTTGTGATTTACAGGTTTGAAATGAAAATTTTTTTATTGGATTCTCTTTTCCTGTGGTTTTTTATCTTTTATTCCTTTTGAGGTAACTCAATTAAGAGAAGTTTGTTGTAAGGCTTCAGAGAGACCTCAAAGAATGCAAAGGTAGAAAATAAGGTACTGGTATTATGGGAATTGGAAAATTGTCAAGAACAAGACTATTTTTTCCTTTTTTGAGGGGCCACGTGGTTTCTCATTTGTTTTTCTTTGATCTTCCTTTTGCCTTTTCATCGTGATTTTTCAGCTTAACTCCTAACAACTCATTGTCTCAGTTGCTTAATGTTCCAGTTCCAAAATTCTGTGATCTCTTTTGCCAGGGACAGGTTAGGATGGTTTTGAGTCTGTTCCTCACTCCTTATCTGATCAGCTGTAGCTGGGTCAGGGGCAGGGTCTTGTGGATTGTGGGGGGCAGGTAGTTCCTTAGAAAAAGGGCTGTGGGTAGGCAGATACGGTGATTGACATCTGTAGTACATTCATATACAATATCATTTAACAGACTTTTCCAGGAACATTTTAAAGGCATAATTGGAGATCAGTTGGTTTGTGCTCAATAGGAAGATAGCCATCTTTGACTTTTAAAAAATGTTAGCGTGAAAGGAAGATGTATGTGATAAATGCTGAGTTCAGGATAGTGGTTATTACCTTTGGATGAGGGGAGACAGGTATGAGCAGAGATACACAGGGCGCTGCAGCAAAATTGACAGTAGTTTATTTCCTAAACTGAGAAGGGGGTATGTGGGTATTTATCATATTATTAAGAATTCTTATACCTTTCGATATATCTTAACTGTAGTAAATTTTAAACGTAGTTAAGAAGAAAGTCTATTTGTGGATGATTGAAGATCATTTAAATTTAGACTATGACAAACTATAAGCCTCAGAAAATAAACAGTCCAACAGGCTATTGAAAATTTGTTAACCCTTTCCCGAACGTCAAAATCATTGACAGTGTGGCTCTTAGCTATTACGCCATGGAAAATGTAATTCACAAAATAACTCAGAATGTCACGTTAATTAGATTATCTGTCAGGTCTTAGAAGCATTTATATAGTCACGCATCACTTAACAATAGGGATATGTTCTGAGAAATGTCTCCTTAGGTGATTTCATCTTTTCGTGGGCATCTTAGAATATGCTTACACAAACCTAGATGGTGTAGTGTGTTGCTCCTGGGCTACAACCTGTGTGCCATGTTACTATAGCGAATACTGTAGGTGATTGTAACACAACAGTAAGTATTCGTGTACCCAGAAATAGAAAAGGTACAGTAAAAATAGGGTATAAAAGATAAAAAATGGTATAACTATATAGGGTACTTAACCATGAGAGGAACTTCCAGGACTGGAAGTTGGTCTGGGTGAGGATTAATTAGCCTAGCCTTACACAGGGTCAGGGTCATCAGTATCACTGTCTTCCACCTCCACATTTTGTCCCTCTGGAAGGTCTGCAGAAGCAATAACATGCATGGAGCTGTCGTCTCTTATGATAACAATAACAATGCCTTCTTCTGGAATACCTCCTGAAGGACCTGCCTCAGACTGTTTCACAGTTAACTTTTAAAATTTTTATAAGTATAAGGAGTATACTCTAAAATAATGATAAAAAGTATAGTATAGTAAATATTAGGTGATAGGAATTTTTCAGCTCCATTATAATCTTAAGGGACCACCATCGTATATGTGATTTGTTGTTGAAACAACAACATGGTCCTGGTGTTACATGGTGCATGATTATTGCATTTGTCAATTATATTGTGTCTCCGTTTACCTCATATATCACTGGATCCCTTTGAGTATATGACGAACGTCATTACGTTTATCTCCAGAAGAACGTACATCGATGACACAGACACAATTTTGCATACAATTTCATGGAGTTTATAAATTCCTTGACTCTCATTCATGGATTCCTAGGTTAAGGATACTTGTACTAGATCGTGAGGTTATGGAGATCAGGGTCATTTCTTATTTGTTTTTTATAATACACAATGCTTCGCACAAGTGCGTACTCAAAAAGTATTATAGGCTCTTGATATGCAAGTTTACTTTCCTCATTCTCAACTTTAAGAGATAAAGATTATTACGTTGGGTTAAAAAAGTTCTATTTTCTATATGCCAGAGACATTTAAAATAAAATGATCCAGAAAGCTTAGAATTAAAAGGATAGGGCAGATGCAATAAAACGATGCTTGCTTTCTATTAATAGCATACAAAATAGATATAAATACTAAAATACATTTCTTTGGGGGCAAAGGTGGTCATTTTTTATTGATGAACTATGAAATCCACATTGACAATATAACGATGAACGTTTATGTATCAAGTAATAATGTCAAGCTATTTAAAGATTAACTTTTAGAAATACGAAGTGGACAAAGAGTCGGTAGTTGTGGTAGATTTTTGTCCATCTCTCTTAACTCATGACAGATTAAATAGGCAAAACGAATACACACATGTTCAATAAATTAATTCCAAATTCTTACACAGCTGTAGACTAAAGTTGTTTTCATGATATCTGTGAAATATTTCCTTGGGAAGGTGGTTTCATTATGCCCCAAGAAGTGTTCTTGAATACATCTGTTTGACTTGGTAAACACTTTAAAGTGGTTGGAGAAGATGCCTTCTGTATATTGAGATTTATGCTTTAGAGATAATAAAACTTTTGATAGATTAGACTGTCTTCTTTTTATGAAGAGATTTTTTTATTGTACTTTTTCCTCAATAATTTTTTCAATTTTACAAAATGGTGAAATTTTATATATATTATATATTCTTACATAAAGAACAGACCTACTTAAATACATCCTATTAAAAATATCCACCTATGGGGCCTGGGATAACCAGAGATTTTGAAAGATGGATTATTGAAAAATTGAGGTGCTTCATGAGAATAGACATACTATAGAACTGAATTAAAACTATAATTATAAATCTAAACTAGGATATGATTCTTTCATATTATCTGAAAATAACTTTTAATTGAAGTACAATACGCATTGCAAAATCACAGCTTGGTAAAGTCTCGTGAAGTGAACACACCCTGGAAATCAGCACCCAAGTCAATAAACAGCATTAGCAGTAAGTACCTCAGAATCCCTTCCTTGCTCCATTTCCAGGTACCTCTCTAGCCATTCCAGGGGTAATGACTATCTTCACTTCTAGCACCATAGATTAGTTTTGGCTAGTTTATACTTTATATAATGGAATTATATGGCATGTACTCTTGTTTCTGGCATTCTTAACATGTTTGTAATATTCAACTATTTCGTTGCATGTAGTTGTAATTAGTTCATTCTCGTTGTTAATGGTGAATATACTATAATTTACTTACAGTATGAAATTTTACATAGATGTCATACTCCTAATACTTCGTCATTTGTATTTGAAGAGGAGTGACTGTTCATAGGGTATTTATTTTGAAATAGAGATAGATTTTCGTTCATGTTTACTCATCTACCTACACTGTCTCAGCCTTGTTAGTATTAGCCCCTAGACATAGAAATTGTGGATACATAATGCAGTTTCTGATAATTTAATCTATTTCTCCTGGCCTTTGGAAAATTGATAATTACTATATATTTTAGCATTTATTTTAGTTTTAAAGCAAAGAGATGTCTGCCCAAAGAAAACTTGTCAAATAATTGACAGATTACTTAGTAATATGGAATGACTCATGTTTGTTTGGTTATTTTTTCAGTTGGCTAGACCAAAAATATCTTTATCAGAAGGAAACTGAGTTAATTTTAAAAATTGTATTGGCAGCTCTGATTAAAGATTTATGTTTGAAAAAATTTTAAACTATTGGCATATTTGTTGATTTTAGTTTTTCTGCTATCCCTGTCTATTTTCAAAAACCTACTTTACGTTTCTTGGAGCCACCACATTCTATAATCTATGAAAAATTCTATTTTTAGAATATTTTTGAAATGTTTTCTAGGAAACTTACGAATCGGGATTATTTTAGGCGACATTAACTCCCTTAAAAATTAATTATACCTTTTAGTTTTATGTATTTGAACCTTGTAGGTAAGCTTTTCCTTTTCTGAAATTTAAATTGGGGTCTTTGATATTCAACATACTGTACTGCCTCTGCAGACAACTAATTTGATCAAATAATTTTTTATCAAATATGACAAAGGTTTAATATATTTGTAAGGTAAAGAGTTCATCAAATTGGTAAGAAAAACGTTAAGATCCTGGTAGGGAAGTGGGCAAAGGATAAGAAAAGGTAATTCACAAATTAGGAACTAAGATTAAAATTTGCAGCAGAATATTTAACCTGATAACATCTATCAAATTTAAATTAAAGCAACCATTTTCTTCCTGTTAAATCAGCAAAAGAATAGATAATGTTTTAAAAGATATTAAAGAAACTAGTAGGCTCTTACATTATTGTAAATCAGAAAACAGTTTGACATTAAATCTCTAAGTGTTCTTCACATTCTTTAGTCAAGTTTTAACATGGTTTGCAGATCCTGTTCTACATAAGTAATCCAAATAAGCAAAAATTCATATATGCAAATGTTTATTTGTAATAGAGAAAGTGAGACATAATACTGTATTGACAATCTGTGACTTTACTTTGTAACTCATTATCTCCCACCCCTAACCCAATTTAAGCAACTTGAAAATGACATGTTGTCTCAATCTGTAGGTCAGAAATTTGGAAGCAGTTTATCTGGATGATTTGGCTTAAGGTCTCTCAGGATGTTGTAGCAAAGTGTCAGGGTAGGACTATGGTCATCTGAACTTGACTTGGCCCGGAGATCTGCCACGAGGCCTCACTCATATAGCCACAAGCAAGAGGCTCAGTTTTCTGTCGCATGGACCTCCTGATACGGCTGCTCAGTTGTTCTCATGACATGGTGGCTGGATCTTGGAGATAGAGGAGAATGCGTTTTTTATAACCTGGAAGTCACACCTTGTTACTTCCGTCATTTGCTATTAGTTAAAAGTGAGTCACTAAGTCCAACCTATACTCAGTGGAGAGAATTAAGTTCCACTTTTTCAAGAAAGGAGTGTCAAAGAATTTTTGGATATATTTTAAAACCACCACAAAATTGAACACAAAATTGAAATTACAGTAATAAAATTAGAAGGGAATATGTAAAATATCTTAATAGTTAGGAGTTTGGGAGTAGGGCTGAGTTTTTGTACCTGTTATTTTCCATACTTCCTGTGTTATGTGACTTTTATAACAGAACGATTCCTCTATATTCATAGGAAAATATAATGACTTTTATTGCCAAGCTGTGTAAGCATAAGCAGATCATGATCTTTTTTTTGAGTCATGATATTTTTTTTTTTTTTTTTTTGAGACAGAATCTGGCTCTATTGCCCTGGCTAGAGTGCCGTGGCATCAGCCTAGCTCACAGCAACCTCAAACTCCTGGGCTCAAGCTATCCTCCTGCCTCAGCCTCCCGGGTAGCCGGGACTACAGGCATGCACCACCATGCCCGGCTAATTTTTTCTCTCTCTATATGTTTTTAGTTGTCCAGATAATTTCTTTGTATTTTTAGTAGAGACGGGGTCTCGCTGTTGCTCAGGCTGGTCTCAAACTCCTGACCTTAGTGATCCACCCGCCTCGGCCTCCCAGAGTGCTAGGATTACAGGCATGAGCCACTGCGCCCGGCCGAGTCATGATATTTTTTGCCTTTTTGTTGTGGTAAAATACACATAACATAAAATTTACCATCTCAATTATTTTCGAGTGTACAGTTCAGTGGTATTAAGTACATTTACAGTGTTATGTAACCATCACCACCATCCATCTCCAGAACTTGAAACCCATTAAATCATAACTCCTCATTCCCTCTCCCCATCAGCCCCTGGCAGCCACCATTCTACTTTCTGTGTCTATGATTTTGACTACCGTAAGTATTAATATTTTATGTAAATGGAATCTCATAGCATTTGTCTTTTTGTGACTGGCTTATTTCTCTTAGCATAATGTCCTCAAGGTTATTCCATGTTGTAGCATATATTAGAATTTCCTTCCCTTTAAGGCTAAATAATATTCTGTTATGACAGTTTGCTTATCCGTTCATCTGTCGATGGACACTGGGCTGCTTCCACATTAGCCATTGCGAATATTGCTGCTCTGAACATGGAATTACATGTACAGATATCCCTTTGAA
Source organism: Indri indri (assembly GCA_004363605.1). Classification (NCBI taxonomy): domain Eukaryota; kingdom Metazoa; phylum Chordata; class Mammalia; order Primates; family Indriidae; genus Indri; species Indri indri. The sequence goes on from RJWJ010013123.1 coordinate 23,933, forward strand.
AGTCTATTTTCATTTCTTTTGGGTGTATACCCAGAAGTAGAATTGCTAGATGTGGTACTTCTATTTTTAATTTTTTGAGGAACTGCGATACTGTTTTCCACAGCAACTGTACCATTATACATTTCCACCAGCAGTGCACGAAGGTTCCAATTTTGCATATTTTCACCAATACCTGTTATTTTTTGGGTTTTTTTTTGATAGTAGCCATATTAATGGGTGTGAGGTGGTCTTTATATAATTTTTAATGGTTTATTTCTGTAAGGAAAAATAAAATTATTGGCTTATCAGAAACTCTTAAGTGGATATAAAAATACCTTTTAGAGATGACACAGTCTTTTTCTGACTTCCTGAAGGGCAAGATAAGTCAGGGCATTAACTTTACTAACCTTATAATATCGATATTCAGTGAATACTGATGATGTGATTGCAGGTAAATTGGCAGGATGAGGAGCAGCAAATCAAAAGAGGTGGTGCCTTTACCAAATCCAAGGAACTCTCAAAGCAAGGATACTGTTCAAGGTATGATTTTTTTCTTTTTGAGACGGGGTCTTGCTGTGTTGCCTAGGCTGGAAGTGTAGCGGCTATTCACAGGTGCAGTCACGGCACACTGCAGCCTTGAACTCTTGGGCTCAAGTGGCCCTCCTGTTTCAGTCTCTGTAGGAGCTGGGTCTACAGGTGCATGCTGCTGTGCTTGGCTTTGATTTTGTTTTTGTAAACTGAACTTAATCTCTTGTTGAGGATCATGTGTATTAAATTCTGGGCTACTCAATAAGTCAAAATTATACATATGCTTTGATTTATAAAAAGTGGATACATTTTAAAATTCAATTTTGTTTTAAATAAACAAGGTACCTCTCTTTCAAAGGTATCCTATGGTAAACTGTTTTGTAAAGGAAGCATCCTTTTTTAAAATGAACCAGTATATGTAAAATTTTTCAGAATTTCTGGCTTAATATCAATAAGTGGTATAGTTTCTAATACAGTTATAGACCTATAATGTACAGGCAACAAAAGAAATAGTCTCATTGAATTCTTTTTTAATAATACATTCGGGGTAACTTTAAGGCATGATATTTTTTGAGAGAGATTGACAAACTGGAATACATTTGGAGGAAGATTATTGGGTTTTTGAGAAATCTGGAAATCAAGTCACCTGAAGAGTGTTTGGAGGCAATTAAAATATTTATCTTGGAGAAGGATAACTTACCGTTAATATGTGGCTTTCAAATATTTGAAGGCTGTTATCTGAAAGACTAGATAGATTTTACCTTTGTTTCTACTAGTAGATGGAAGTTTAGAGTAGTTTTCTAATCTTTTTCACATTGTATTGTGAAATACAATATAAAATTTTGTATTTCTTCTGCACGCTGCAGTAAACTAAGGATGCTGCTTATTTTTGGAGATGTCTGATACAGGTGTGGGTGGGAATGTCAATCCAGCTGTCCTAAGGACTAGTAGTATCAGTGTCTATTCAACTTTACACCATATATTGGGAAGCTTGGCTTTATAGGATGGTAGTTAGGGAGAAAAAGCATATTTTGGCTAAGTATAGTAAATCACTTGCTGAGGAATGGTTCTGCCTAATAAAGTAGTTCTGAAACTTTTGAGTAAATTTGGGAGCTTATTAAAATTCAGATTCCGAGATCTAATTCAGAGATTATGATTCAGTAAATATCAGTTTTTCCCAGCAGATACAACCACATCGTGGGATGCACTTTCTCAGACCAAGGCTGCTGTAAGTAGTTTTAGCTTCCATTTATTTATTTCTGGTTTAAAATTGATTTCCTGTTATGACTGAATAGATTAAAATTATTTCTATGGTGTTTTTTGGGTAAGAAAATAAAGTTAGCATTTTGGTAAGAAGTTATATACTGTGTATTACAAAGTAAGCATAAATGACAACTATTAAATAGTAAAGGAATAAACATGCCACTACTTTAGGTATCAGGAGCACTAACACTGTGGCATATAAAATATTAAAATAATCTGTGCTCTTTATTGACCTTTAATAAATTTGTTCATTTGGTATGTTGAAATGAAAATTTAAAATAGAGACTGAGGGAGGGTGGAGCTATGTTTATGTAGGAGGCTCATTGTCAGGGAGGAAATGAAAGGAACTAACCTGTCCTTGAATAGACCGTGAGTTACCTCTTCTTTTTTGGGGCAATAATAGGCTGTTTTTTCATACTGCTGAAGAATAATGACTATGGGTAACCAGTTCCCATTTGTGTTTTGCCCAGTCTTGTCTGGAGTTTAGGAATCCAAATTTGGCAGGTGATACATAGACCCTTCATTTTCATTTGCTCTCTGGGCAAATTTTCATTTCATTTGCTTTCTGGGCAAATTACTCTTTTAACATATCCTTTTTTGTTTTCTATACCACCCGAATTTGAATCACCTGTTTCTTTACCGTCTAAGTATTTTTATAGTTTTTCTGTCCTTTAATATTTAGAACTGTTTTGAAAATGAATCTGGAAAAAGCATTATACCCTAGACTCGGTCCCAGTGCAGGGTCCAATTTTGGCTCTATCCTTATAGCAATATGTATTCTCTCTCTTCTACATGAGCATTATACATCTATAATATAAGAGTAGTTTTTATCCCCCAGTTTAATTTAGTGCTGAATTGTTAATAATAGTTGTTTTTCAAAACTACTGGATGTTTTTGAAGAATTTTTAAGTATGATAAGGGGCTCATAAGTAGGGGGGAAATCTGATATAGAACTATTGATATATAAAGGATTATTCCAATTTTTTTTAATACATTCCACTGCAAAAATTGAAAGAAGATAAATCAAAGTTTTATACAAAGCATTTATCTCTGTGTGATGCAATTTTGGTGATTTTAATTTTTACATATTTTTTGTTTTCTAATTTTTTTCCATAAGCTTGTAATACTCTATTCAGTAGAAAATGCTTTTTAGGCCGGGCACAGTGGCTCACGTCTATAATCCTAGCAGTCTGGGTGGCCTAAGTGGGAGGATCCCTTGAGCTCAGGAGTTTGAGACCAGCTCTGAGCAAGAGCAACACCCCATCTCTACTAAAAATAGAAAAAATTAGGCGGCCGTGGTGGCATGCGCCTGTAGTGCCGGGCACTCAGGAGGCTGAGGCAGGAGGATAGCTTGAGCCCAGGAGTTTGAGGTTGCTGTGAGCTAGGCTGACGCCACAGCACTCTAGCCTGGGGGATAGAGCACGACTCTGTCTTAAAAAAAAAATAAAAAAGAAAGAAGTTTTTAAAATAATTGAGAACATTGGTGGTATACCAAAAATTGACCTATATTGCAAAATGTATATGAAACCTGAATTCTATCTTGTGAAGTTTCTCCTTGTTTTGAAACTTATTTTATAGATGTTAAACTATAAAAAGTTGTGGCTGTTTATATACCTGTAGTCCTGAACTTTAGCCTAGCTAAATCATTCTTTTCTTATTTTCGCATGTGAAACACATAGGCTATATTGCATAATGCTTTGCCACATAGAATGTCAGATAATTTACTGCTTTAAAAAAACTCAACAATTAAAATAGTTCAGTGACAAATAGAAACTCTTTGATATTCTTCAGAATCTTACTGATTTTCTTGTCTAAATTTGGGCAGCATTTTGCCAGGTGTTATTACAGTTTGAGTAATAAATGATGAAAAAACTAATATTATAAGAAAGCATTGCTGAGTTTTTTCTACTTTGAAGAAAGGTATTGGACAATATAATTTTAAATAACCATGTAAATTGATGGTAGCTGGATTATTTACAGAACTAACTTATGTGTTGTAATGGTGTTTAAACTTTAGCTGAGACACATTGAAAACAAGTTAGAAGTAGCCCCTACAAGTACGGCTGTGTTTGATTCTGTCATGGATGCCAAGAAATCTTCTGCAAGTGCTACCCGAAAAATAAGTAGGAAAGGTATGTATGAAGTTACTTCCAAAGATATAAATATGTTAAATATAAATTTTTGATGTTAGTTTTGTTTCCTTTTTTTTTGAGAGACAGGGTCTCGCTCTGTCACCTAGGCTGGGAGTACAGTGAATGGTGTGATCATAGCTCACACTGAACCCTTGAACTCCTGCCGAGTAGCTGGGACTACAGGAGTGCGCCACTGCGCCCAGCTAGTTTTTCCATTTTTGGTAGAGACGGGGTCTTGCTCTTGCTCAGGCTGGTCTCAAACTCCTGACCTCAAGCGATCCTCCCGCCTCAGCCTCTCAGAGTGCTGAGATTACAGGCATGAGCCAATGTGCTCAGCCTGATTTTTTTCTTTTTTGATTCACAGGTATGTTATATCACTTTGAAAATGAAATTTAGTTGACTTAATAAGATGTATATTTTCTTACCAGGGTTTAAAATCATAAATGGAATATCCTTCATACAGATATATCATAAATTGAGACAGTGCAAATATTTCTTTGATTACCTTTCGTGTATTTCAGTCTGTGGTTTCTTAATTGGTGGGCTAAAATCTGCAGGTCAGTACTCTACCTAAACTGTGATTTTCTTTTTTTTTTTTTTTTTTTTAACCTGTGAGTTTGGTGGGTTGTATCTGATACTTCTCTTTTAAGTGAGTGAGAGCCATTGACAAAAAGGAATTTTATATGTAGAATTTTATTTTGCATTGTTTGCTCAGAATATAGTCTTTCTCTATTGATTGGGCTACTTTAATAATTTAACTTGAATGTTTTCCATCCACTTATATAATACTCAACTAGATATGGCAGGAATAATAGATACCTAAATTATTTTCTTAGATACTAGCCAAATTCAGAGACGGTTGTATTTGATATCATGTGTTCTCAGAGATTTCCTTTTCCTTCAGATGGTAGATACATGGATGATTCTTGGGTTAATGCTCCAACCTCCAAATCCTCTAAATCACAAAAAGAGAAATCTCGTAGTCCGCTTAGAGCTACCACCCTGGAAAGTAATGTGAAGAAAAATAATCGTGTGGAATTTTGTGAACCTTTGGTTTCTTACAGGTTAGTATTGAAAAAAAATTATCAAATAGGGTTAGTCTGTAATATTTACGGTAAGATTATGATTTATTTTTTGAGTTTGTTATAGCACTTCAGCTATGAAATAGTATTATAATATTTTAGTATTATTACCTTTGCTATTCTCCACAAAAGATAATGTTAAAATCTTTCACATGAAATATCGACTACAATATACTTTTATAGATAAATATTTGGGGTGAAGAAATAGTAATATTTGCCTCAGGTCACCATTATTATAATAAATCTGTTTCCTAGAAGGCAAATTATTCAGTCTCTGGAAATGTGGCTTTTTCTTTTTTCTTCTTAATATCTCAGATTGTACATTCTACGTAATGAACTTTATCTAGCTTTCTTTTCTTCTTATTTTTTTTGGTAGCAGTAATCAATCACCTAAAATTTCTTTCTCATTAGGAAAGTGAGTTTGTTTATTGTTTTGTTGTTGTTTCAGCAACGTAGATGTTCAAGATTGATGAATGAATTTTCATAGTGTAGATAATATAAAATGTGTTGCATTTTGTTAATGTAGTTTAGACTATTCAACTGATAAAATTACAGGATTTTGTATTTGAGGGACACTTTACTAATGATTTAAATGTGTTCATGCTCTTAGTATGACAAATAATAACAAGTAGTAATTACTGGACCTATTTCTTTGTTTCATTTGTAAGCATTTTTTGTGTTTTACAGTGTCAGTTAATAAATCAAAGAGTTTCACAATGGTACTTGGTAGTTCTAGGTATATGTTTGTACTCTTAAATTTGAGATAAAGAATTTGGGTGATGGAGGTGGATTGAGTTCAGTTCAATTTCCAAAATGTTACATTTGATACAGTTCGAAATATCTAAGTGAAAGTATTCAGTAGGCATCTAAAAATTTGGGTAAGAATGCATGTGGAATGTTCAGGACTAAGAATATAAATTTGGGAGTTGTCCCTAGTATTGAAGCAATAAAAATAGTGGAAAAAATATAGAGAGAAGCTAGGTAATCTGGGTAAAAGTTCATAGTTTGGGAAAAAGAGAAGGGAAAAACTTGAAGAATAATCAAAGTTTAGACCCTCTAAACATTAAGCAACTTGCCTAGAAACATCATCACTACTAGAATTGAGAATGAGTAACTGACTTCTTATTTGTATTCTAATTTTCTTCCTGCAAAGAATACTACTTGATATTTAAAATTGTGTAAATTATGTGTCTTTTAAGAGAACAACAAAGATGCCCAGAGGATAGCTGTGAATGGAATTCCTTTCTCTGTGATAGACTCCATTGATCACCAAAAACTCTTTTTTTTTTTTTTTTACTTTCTGTTTGTTTTTTGTAAGACACATCCTCATTCTTTCTGTGGCCAAGGCTAGAGTGCAGTGGCATCATCATAGCTCACTGCAACCTCAAATTCCTGGGCTTAAGTGATCTTCCTGCCTCACCCTTCTGAGTAGCTGATAATACAAATACACACCATCACACTCAGCTGATTTTTGATTTATTTTTTTGCAGAGATGGGATCTCACTATGTTGCTCAGGCTGGTCTCGAACTCCTGGCCTTAAGTGATCCTCCTGCCCTGGCCTTCCAAAGTGCTAGAAATACAGGCGTGAGCCACCATGCCCAGCCTGTATTACCTTCTGTTATGAAACATGGCCAAATGTGTTCCTAACCCACTCCTTTTTTGCAGCCTAGTTAATCATTCCTCTGTGCTCCCATAATACTATGTAACTTCTTCTATTATAGCATTTTATTTCATGTTGCATTATATTTTGATTCCATGTCTTCTCATTACGCTAGTTTATATATACGTAAGGGCCCAAATCTTGTTTTATTCTCAAAGCATTAGTTTAATTCCTGACATCTACTAAGTATTCAAGAAAAATTTTTTCTAACATTTTATTATGAAAATTTTCAAATTTATAGAAAAGTTGAAAGAATTGTGTAGTGAACACCCTTATATGTATTCAATAAATATTTAATGAGTGAATGAATGAAAGACTGAGAGATTACTTTTTTTGGGTCAGTTTTTCATCCCCTTTTGAGATTGGAACGTGATATGTAACTTAACCATTTTATGCTTTATTTTATTCTCTACATGTGCTAATTTTAGACCAAAATCATTTTAACCATGAGTTGTTGCAGTCTGGTCAAGATAGTGAAAATAATCACATTTAGTCTTGGTTTCTGATGGCAGCTATGGGATTCATTTCTCAGCCCCAGCTTCTTCAGTAATCAACTACTCAGAGCAGGGTCTAAAGTTTTTTGGGTGATGGACCCCAGTGAGCATCTGATGAAAGCTGTAGACTATCTCCTTAGAAAAATGTACATGCTCATATACTCCCAATAAGCATAGTTACTACATTATGTTGTAATACAGTCATGGTTGTAAGAATTGTTGTGGTATTTAGGGTTTTATGCCTTTATATGAAATGGTCTAGATCAGTGCTCTACAATAGAACTGTCAATGCGGGCCACATGTGTAATTTAAACATTTTCAGTAGTCACACACAAAAAAGATGTTTTATATTCCTAAATCTTTAGAATCTAGTATGTAACTTACCTTGCAGCAGCTCTTAATTTGGACTAGCCACATGTCATGTGCTCAATAGCCACATATGGCTAATGGCTGCTGTTTCAGACACTGCAGGTCCAGACTGTTGTTATGTCTGGTTTTCTTGGATGTTTTGTTGGCTGTTTTTTCATGATTCGTGTGTTCGTCTCACTGTTGAGGCCTGTTTGTCTTCATTAACCTCCTTTTTAGTAAACTGCTTTCTGAAGATAAAGCTTATTAGAATGATGTGTAAAATAAAAATAGTCTCTGAAGGAAGACTTTTGCTAGTGTTTTTATGAACGGAGAATATGGACTTTGTAACATGTGCTTTGCCTCTACCCAGTTGTCTTTGCTTACTCCTGAATTTCTAGATATGCTTTACACAGTTTGAAGCTGCCAGAAAAGTGCTTTTGGTTAAGAGGTTTAACTTTACTAACAACATGTATTTGGAGGAAAATATTTATTGTACCTCCACTTTATTTCTACTTCCCATTCTATTTGTTAATTTGGTACCTTATTTAGAAATGACAGGGCCGGGCGCTGGCTCACGCCTGTAATCCTAGCACTCTGGGAGGCCGAGGCAGGCGGATCGTTTGAGCTCAGGAGTTTGAGACCAGCCTGAGCAAGAGCGAGACCCCGTCTCTACTAAAAATACAAAGAAATTATCTGGACAACTAAAAATATATAGAAAAAATTAGCCGGCCATGGTGGCATGTACCTGTAGTCCCAGCTACTCGGGAGGCTGAGGCAGGAGGATCGTTTGAGCCCAGGAGTTTGAAGTTGCTGTGAGCTAGGCTGACGCCATGGCACTCTAGGCCGGGCAATAGAGCGAGACTCTGTTTCAAAAAAAAAAAAAAAAAAAAAAAAAATGACATATATATTTGAGAATTTATTTTCTAGGACTTAAGATTTCATAGAGGAGTAACAGATGGTAACAGATACCAAGTGAATACCCGAGGTCAGGTCGTAATCTTGTTTTCTGGAGTTCTTAAGGAAATCTCTCCTCATATCTTTTGCATATTTCTTATTCTGTAATATGCAGGTTATTTAGATTATTTTCCATGTAACTTTATAGAGAGGGCATTTAGCACTGAGTCTTGATATTAGTAATGGTTATTTTATTATTTTTAACTGACTAGAATTTCAGGCTTTTTTGATCTCTGATGTTAGCTTAGAGTTCTGTAGTTTGTGTGACTGGTTTCAGTTTGACCAGTTTTTGTACTTTTATGCAAAGCTTTTTTCTTTTTAATTTACTTTTTAAATTGACAAGTAAAAATTATGTATATTTATGGTGTACAACATGATGTTTTATTATATGTATGCATTGTGGAATGGCTAAATCAAGCTAATTAATGTGTTACCTCACATACTTAATTTTTGTGATGAGAACACTTAAAACCCACTCTTAGCAATTTTCAAGTATACAATATATTGTTATTAATTATAGTCACAGAACTCATTATTTTTTATTACAGGGATATCCATGGTGCACCTTCCAATTTAAGTCCCAGCCATCTGGAGTCAAAGCACATATATTGTGTTGATGTTAATGAAGAAAAGGCTGAGAGTGGGAACCGGATCACAGGCAATCGAGAAGAACAGAACATACATAGCTGTGATTTTGAGAGCTCCCAATCATCAGTGATTAATGATACAGTTGTTAGATTTTTAAATGATCGACCAGCAATTGATGCATTGCAAAATTCTGAATGTTTGATTAAGATGGGAGCTCCTGTGAGAACTGAAGAAGAAATGCCTAACAGGGCCAAAGGAAATATGAACAGTCTGAAGCCTTCTGTGAATAACATGGGCCACGACATTGATGCAAAGGTGTTACGGCCGGCTGACTCTTCTCCATCCTCTGCTAGTACTTGCAGTTCCCAAAGATTGGATATTCTAAAGCGGCGACAACATGATGTCAAACTGGAAAAACTCAAGGAGCGGATTAGGAAACAGTGGGAACACTCAGAAGAAACAAATGGCCGGGGCCAGAATTTGGGTCATATTGACCATCCAGTAATGGTTGTTAATGTCGATAACTCAGTAACCGCAAAAGTCAGAAAAGTGGCAACAGCACCACCTGCTCCGACATACAAAGGTTTGTAGTCAGTCTTTGCATCTTTTTCTCCTGTTTCCTTGTTCCTTTCTCTCTAGGATGTTTTTGAGTGTGTGTGTGTGTGTGTGTGTGTGTGTGGTGTGGTGGGGTGGGGGTGGGGGGTGGTCTTTAGAACAAGATGTGATTCTCAAATGCAAAGAGATTATTTCAAGGTATGTATTAAAAATGCAGATTCCTAGACCCTACAGTGGACCTAAGTCAGCATCTGGGGATGAGGTCCAGAATTGGAATTTCTAGTGGGTCCCTCAGGGGATTCTTGTAGTTTAAGATTTATTATATGAATGTTTAATAAATTGTGCAAAAGAGAATATAAGAATTAGTACCATTTTCAGAGAACTGTAAGAATATTACCCTTATTCTACCATTGTATTTGGATTGTTACTAGGAATTATTTCAAAAGTAATATTTAAAAGACAATTCAATTTCCAGTGAATATTTGTGTATAGAATATTTTGGCACTGACATTGATTTTGTTGATATTTTAACCTTCAAGTTTTGACACAAAGGCTTCTTTCTCCTGTATTAAAGAAAACAAATATTTAAACTACATTTATACTAGCACTGATAGATTTTCATTGGGAAAATGCTTTCCGGAGCTAATTTTTTTTTTAGCCAACTCAAGTTTTTATATGTGATGGTTATAAACGATTTATATTTTCTGTTTTTATTTTTATATTCCTGAAGTTATTTTCACAGGGTCATCAATGTAAAGTTTTTGATGAAGAGTTGATTTCTTGTTCAGTTTAATTCACATTACACTTTTGTCATTTAAACTGCTGCCATTGTAGCTTTTCTTTTGTGTGTATTTTTTCCAAGTTTAGTTTTTGTATATACACTTAGGTAGATCAAAATATTATCAAGATTTGTTTCTTCTGTTAATTTTAAATCACTAATAAACTAGGGCAGTTTTTGTTATCGTCAGTTTTGTTTTGTATTTCTCTACCAAGTCTTAATTTTTCTCTGACCAGTTTTGCAGTTTTTTATAGTCCTAAGGGATGCCTGTAGTAATTTTTTCTCTAGAACAAATCTTACTATGTACAGTTTTAGCAATTATCAGTTTCGTGTTGCTTACTATGTTTAGCTAGTGATGCTCTTTGAAAATTAAATAAAAATAAATAACTTGGATTTCATTCTAGCTGATCTGTGAAAATTATGACCAATTTTAGAATACTGAAGAATTGCTGTTGTCCAGGGTTGGTCTAATGTATCATCAATAAAATTCTTTCACATCGTTTTACTCATCTGTGTACCATATCCGCAGCATTGGCAGAACACATAGCAAATGGTGGAGTCAAAATGTTGTTGGTTCTGAGATTGTGATTACCCCAAATCTATGCTAGACTTATTTCAGACCCATAAGATGCAGATCATACATTTAAGGTTTGTTCATTCTACAAGTCAAAGTTCTGAAATACAAAAGATTATTCCATTAAGGCAAAGTTAAGATTGTCAATTTGAATTCATATCTTACGTGATAATTTACGAAAACCTGAAAGTTAAAAAAAAAAATCCTAAGGAACCAGGGTGAAAATCTTAAGTATAACTTTCTTTGAGTTGGTGACTGGATTTTCCACAGTTGTTTACTAATTTTTTAATGTGCTAGTTTTCACATTAAATATTTTATAAATACAACTTTTGGGGGGTTAATTTCTGAAATGTAGCAAACACTTGAGAATTCATTATAGAATATGGTTTCCAACGTCCTGAGCAATGGACTTAAAACAATGAAGAACTGTTTTTCTGTCAACTTTTTGGCAGTATAAATTGAAAACATCTGAAAATACTGTATTTGTTTGAACACATAATAAATTCACTTGGTTCACAGTTCAAAAGATGAGTGGAGTGTACCTTGAAAAGCTCTGTCACTCTCATGCTCCAATTGCCGGTCCCCTTTGTGAAGGTTGTGTGTGCTAATAATTTGTGTATCCTTTCGGAGATAATTTTTGCATACACACGCAAGTAAGAGAATGTGTATTTACTTTCTTTCTCTTTTAATGTAGTTAGTAGTGTACTAAACCCATTCTGCGCCTTTAATATTTATTTTTAAAGGAGACATAGGAATTGTTCTATGATTCTGCTTAAAAAATTCGAAATGGTGAACGTGAGTCATTGTTTATGTGATTCTTTCTTGTATTGTATATAGATGTTTGTGTGTCTTTTTCTTTCTGGTGTAAGTGCCCATGAGGTTAAAGAGCCTGTCTTGGTCATTCTTACTTTGTCTCAGAGCCTAGAAGGGTGTCGTGGACACACGTAGGTGCACAGCACAATGAATTCCTTGTTCTGTCCAATAAACCCAGCCGGTAGGGAAAGTGTACAAAGAAACGGAAATGAAGACTTGGGGACAGAAAGAAAAACGAATGCAGATATCAAAGTCTTCTTAAATTTAATGTGCAAGTAAAGATGCAGATACAGGAGATGAATCACATAGAGATGAGTATTTCCTAAGGAGGAGAGGAGAAAAAAATTTCAGGGTCGAATGCACAGAGACGGGATGGGGGTGGTGGTGAAGAGAAAAGCTTAAAAGAGATAGATGTGGCCAGGCGCAGTGGCTCACGCCTGTAATCCTAGCACTCTGGGAGGCCGAGGTGGGCAGATCGTTTTGAGCTCAGGAGTTCAAGACCAGCCTGAGCAAGAGCGAGACCCCGTCTCTACCAAAAATAGAAAGAAATTAATTGGACAGCTAAAAATATATATAGAAAAAATTAGCCGGGCGTGGTGGCACATGCCTGTAGTCCCAGCTACTCGGGAGTCTGAGACAGTAGGATTGCTTGAGCCCAGGAGTTTGAGGTTGCTGTGAGCTAGGCTGAGGCCAGGGCACTCGCCCCAGGCAAGAGAGTGAGATTCTGTCTCAAAAAAAAAAAAAAAAAAAAAAAAAAAGAGAGAGATAGATGTGTGTGGAATTGCCACACTTACTTTTTTTTTTTTTTAATGTTTGGAGACGGTCTCGCTACGTTGCCCAGGCTGGATTTGAACTCCTGGGCTCATGTGATCCTCCTTCCTCAGCCTCCCAGGTCAGTTGGACTGTAGGCACATGCCACCACTCCTGGCTTTTTTGTCTGTTTTTGAAAGTTTTTTACAGTTTATTAATCCTATGGAAAGTCCACACAGTCGCCATAGGTAAAGTCATGACAGAGTCTTTACTCCTAGACTCCTGTTGCTGCCAGCATCAGCACAGGCCTTTGCAGTCCCTGACTCTCGCCGTTCTGTTCTGCTGCTCTTGCTGTTTCCATGAGGTCTTTCCTCTGCTCATACTGGCGTGTCTCGCAAGTCTGTGCTATGCTTGGTTTCATTTTTCATTGCATGGTCTAAGGAGTCATGAATCATGCCAAAGCCAGTTGTCTTGCCGCCACCAAAATGGGTTCTGAATCCAAATATGTTCATACAAAGATGACGCTGGTGTAGTTTTGTATATTTTGTCTAGCTTTTTTCCGAATTTCTGACTTTAGTACTGTTGCCATCCTGTGGTGAAGGACATGTTTGTTTCCCCTAAAGTAGTTGGTTCGTCATGAACTTCCTGGTCTGGATAGCTAGTGTGTCAGTCACGATGGCAGTCGATCCTCAGGTAGCGTGGCAGGATTGCCACACTTTCCTGTGGCAGACTGTTTTGCGATAAACTGAATACAATGTTCACACAGTTTTTCCTGATATAGATATAGACATAATTGTGCGTCCCTTGCCCCAAATGTCAGGAGGAGTAAACCTAGGCTATAGTGCCTAAGAGCTGAACAGATTATTTTCTGTTAGGCGTGTAATTAATTTACCAGTACATTTAATCTAACACCTGTAAATGCCATTACCAGCTTTTGACTCCAGCCTGTTGATTTAATTCTACAAATATTTATGGGTTGCGAATTCTTTGATAAGTTGAGCCAATCTTAAAATATAAATCTTTATACTATTTTGGTTATTGTCCATATTCATTATTACTGTTTTGCAAAACAGAATTCAAAGCTCAGTGTATTTCTTAAAGAGTAGTGATAAATTTGGAGTGGAAAATCAGAATAGTAATTCCCAGGAAATAGCACATGTGTAATGTTTCTTGAGAAAGTGAACAATTGTATTTTAAAGACCTGTTTCCACACTTTGGCACAATTTGCCTGTATAGGCAGCAGCTTGTCCATTCATTCAGCAACAGGCAAAAACATACACATGGTAGCAATCAACGCCTGTCTTCAAAGACAAGAGGAATAAATAGTACTGTCTCTGTTTTAATCTTGAGAAGAATAGTTTGTCTCGCTGAAATTTGCGATGTAAGATTGGTATCCTTTTATCATTTAACTTATGCTTCTTCCCTTCTAGTCTTTTTGAATGACTGTGTATTGCTTTATCTCACTGATGCTTACTTTTCCCAAATGGTATGTGTCAGCACGTTATGTGGTAGCTAATTATGCATTCCTCTTTTAAAAGTGTATAAATCTGTTCATCACTAGTTATTAGGGAAATGCAAATCAAAACCACAATGAGATATTCACTAGGGTGGCTATAATAAAAAAAGACAGACAATAGCAAGTATTGGCAAGGACGCAGAGAAATTGGAACCCTCCTATGTTGCTGTTGAGAATGTAAAATGGTACAGCTGTATTAGCAAGTTTTTTGGCAGTTACTCAAAAAGTTAAAGGTAGAATTACCATGTGACCTAGCAGTTCTACTCCTAGCTATAATACCCAAGGGAATTGAAAGCATATCTACACAAAAACTTGTACAAGAATGTTCATAGCAGCATTATTAATAATGGCCAAAAAGTAGAAACAACCCAAGTGTCCATGGGCTGATGAATGGGTAAACAAAATGTTGATCTGTTCATACAATGGAATATCACTCGGCAATAAAAAATAAATAAATCCCTGATAGATGTTACATGATGGTTGAACCTTGAAAGCATTATGCTAAGTGAAATAAAAATAAGCCAGACACAAAAGACTACATGTTGTATGATTCTATTTTAATGAAATGTCCAGAGTAGGCAAATCCATAAATATAGAATGTAGATTAGTAGTTGGCAGGGGATGGAGGGGCTCATGTGGAGAGTGGCTGCTTATAGGTACAGGGTTTCTTTTCAGTGTAATTAAATACTCTGGAGTTAGATAATGATGGTAGTTGCACAATTTTGTGAATATACTAAATACCACTGAGTTGTGCACTTTAAAAGAGCAAGTTTTATTGTATGTTAATTATATCTCACTTTAAAAAGGATAACAAAACATATAAGGCAACTTTATAAAAATGTTCTATATTATTGGTATGCATTAGGTTTCAACCCTTCAGAGACCAAGATTCGAACACCTGACGGGAAAGTGTGGCAGGAGGCTGAGTTTCAAAACATGCGTAGAGAACTGTATCGAGATTTAGCACTTCACTTTGCAGGTGAGAATAGAGCTTTTTAATGTTTTGAGTATTTTATCATGTATGTGATCTAATTTATAATATTTAAACATAAAATTGTCATCAAAGTAATGATATTAAGTTGTGGTGGTTTGAGTCATAGGCTCTTTTAGCCTTTAGGCTCTGCTCCAGGATTAAAATTAGCCTGCATGGCTAAGGAGACAGAAACTAGGCTATTTTTAAACTGAGGGAATTTCAGAGTCAGTACTGCCTGATTTGAAGGAAACATAGTAGAGTCTAGTTGATGTTTACTTCTGCTAGGCCTCTGAGATCTTTTAACTAGTGAATAATTTGGCAGGCAACAGGTAAGAAGATACATGAGGTCAAGGTGCTGAAAGAAAAATAAGTATTATAGGAAGGGAATAATGTTAGAGAATAAGAAATAGGAGGAACCCATGGAAGATTGGAGGAGGGCAATAGGAAGGTCATACTAATAATATTACTACTTATTAAATACCTAGTATGGCCTTGAGCAAGGTAGTAGGTACTTAGTCTTTTGTATTTTTTACAGTTCAGGAGATAGAGGCCCAAAGAATAATTTTCCTAGGGTTGGGTAGAGTAGTTAAGAACAGAAGCCAGGATTCAAAACCAACTCTTGTCTGATCCTAAAGTCTGAGGTCTTTCTCGTAAGCCCTCATAGAGATTCTGCTAGTACATTTTGTGGCATTAAGTGTCGAGTCCAGCTATTATTATTAGAATATTGTATTCAGAAAATTTTTTCTTATGTGAAGAGGAAGTATAATGTAATACTTGAGAGCAAAGATTTTGGAATCAGCTTACAAGGTTTCAAATTCAGGCTCTGCCAACTTATTGACTGTCTATACTAGCTGTTCCATAACCTCTGTTCCTTAGTTTTCTCATCTGTAAAATAGGGATACTGAAAATACACCTCATAGGATAGCGTCATTATAGGCTAGTAGAATATGTCAGGGGACTCTTAAAGAGGTGTGCCTGTTATGCTCTGCCTTCTCTCTTGTTGTGTGGATGGACTCTGTGTCCCTAGCTAAGACCAATACATCTATTTGTGTTTTAGATTCTGTCCTTTCTTTTACATTAAGTTTTCCCTCTCTACCAGGTCGTGCTCATCAACCTACCGTTTGATAACATGCTGTTACATCAGCCATCATGAAAGAACCCCTCTCTTGGCCCTATTTCTCTCCAGCTACTGCCTTGTTTCTCTCTTCTGTTTACAGCAAAACTGCAAAAGGTTGCCTTATACTCAGTGTCTTTAATTTGTCTCCTCTCATTCTTCTAAATCCTTTCTATTAGGTGTTTGCCCTTATTTCCCTGTGAACTGCTGTTACCAAGATCATCAATGACTTCCACATTGCTAAATGTATTGTTTAAAAGTCCTTTGTCATCTTGATCGCTCAGCAGCATTTGACATGATTAGTCACTTCCTTGAAACCGTTCACTTGACATCTAGGATACCATGAGTATCTGGTTTTCCTCCCAAGTCTAACTGCTCCTTTTTAGTTTTTTTCCTAATTGACTCCCTGATCTCTTAAACGTTGGCATCCCCTGGCCTGAGTCCCTAGTACTTGGGCAGGTGGGTGAGGGTGCTTTCCTTCCCTCCCTCCTTCCTTCCTTCCCTCCCTCCC
>RJWJ010013124.1:7710-40484 GCA_004363605.1 Indri indri
TTTCCCTGGCTGCCTTGGTAAAGACTAAATTTCCCAGTCTCCTTCACATTTAGATGGTGCCATGTGATTCAAATCTAGCCAATAGAGTATTAGCAGAGTGACCTCTGCAACTGTCAGGTCACACCCTTAAAATAGAGCTGCTTGTCCTCCATTTATCTTCCCCTTCCTACACTGGAATGCAGATGTGCTGGGGAGCTGGCTTCGACTGTACAGCCAAGGGCATCCTGCGGGGGTGAGCAAGCCAACAAGGCAGAGAGAGAAACAGGGTCTCTCAAAACCTCATGTAACACTGTCACTTCCCTCCGCTTGGCTGTCTACCAGTTAGGATTTTTATGCATGTGAGAGAAATGAACCTTTCTATCTCGTTTAAGCCATCGCTCTTAAAATCTCTTTTAAAGCAACAATAGCAGTTATGCTGCTACTGCATAATGTTATGGGGAATGAATTGTAGTGTGACAGATTTTATGTGATTTTTTAAATAATTTTTTTCATTGATTTGCAGAATTACTCATTAATATCTTGCATTTCAGGTAGTTAACTAGTAAAAACAGAAAAATTAATCAGCCTTTGCTCCTAGTGGTTAAAAAATTTATATGATTCTAAATGATGCGTGGTTCTGACATGGTTTGTGTTGACAGCTGGCTAATATTGAATGGCTAAGGTTTGCAATGACCAAAAAAAGGTCTTTTTATTTTTTTAAATCATAGCTCATGCAAATGAATGTCTCTGAAAACTCAATGGATACTACTGAGTACACACCGTTGACTTTAGTCATGTATTCTTGACCGCCGTGTGTGGGTCATATGTAACAGGCAGATAAGGCATTAATAATGGGTTAGATGTTCAAGATATCTTTATAGATAATTTGGTCAATGGTAATTCAAAACTATATTTTCTCAATAAAATTGAGGGTGTGCAATCTATTAGAAGGTGGGGTTTTTATTTGTTTAATTTTTTAAAATTGGGGTTTGATAAATTCATCAAATATTTAACAGACCTTTATTAAGAACCTATTACATGTCAGGCATATTTTCTTTACCAATAAAAACATATAAAAAAAGACAAGGAGTATTTCCGTGCACAGACATGTAGGTAAGAACAAGAATTGCCTTAGAATCAGCCACTGTCAAAGGGCATGTGTATAAAAAGGAAGATCTAACCGGCCACTGCAAACAATCACATGCTAATGGTAAACCTGCCAGAGTATTAAAGGGCATTTGGCATACAGCCAGCATTCAGTTTGCCCCAGGCCAGATCTGTTGCCTCTAATCCTGCATTTAAGAACAGGACAGGCAATACAATGCAGCAGCTTTAAGATAACTAGAAGCAGAGAGCCAACAGAATAATGACATTGAAACAAGTGTCAGTTTGCTCTGATGATTGGGAAAGGAGCAGATGTTTAGAAAGCTGAATAATTTATTACATGTGAATAACTTTTGCATGGGTGACTCTCATCTCCTAATATAACTCTGTTAATATTAATAATTATCTTATGGGCAGAGGATACTATCATGATTTGAAACTGCCATGTAGTTAGAGAGTGACTTAGTAGAAAAGTAAACCTTCTCAATTGGTATAATATTTTAAATTAAGAGTTTCATTTGCCATGAAAAATATGAAACCAAAATGGTATTCAGAGAATCAACCACTGTCATGCACAAGTTACAAATGTAATTTTCAGATAAATAAGCACACACCCTGGAGGTTGGTGTGGTATGGGGAATTGGTTAGTTATGGGCTTCTCAAATGCTCTGGTGAGACAGAAGCCGGGTGTGTGGTTTTTAATTAGGGCCTATATGGGACTTTGTAGTCCTTTACATTTAATGTTTGATTTATGTAATAGGAGCAAACTCATTGTAATGATAATTCAATTTGATCTTTACCCAGATGTCATGAGTTTCCCAAGTGACCTTCAACTACTGTTGTAGCCAGGATATGGCAAGTTAACTGAAGATGTGCTTATCCATGATTCTTTTTTTGTTGTTGTTAAAAAAAAGTTGTATGAGTGTTCATTGCAAAGATGTGGAAACAACCCAAGCGCCCATAAATACATGAGTGGATTAATAAAATGTGGTATATGTATACCATGAATTACTACTCAGCCACAAAAAACAATGGTGATCTAGCACCTCTTGTATTATCCTGGATAGAGCTGGAACCCATTCTACTAAGTGAAGTATCACAAGAATGGAAAAACAAGCACCACATGTATTCACCATCAAATTGATATTAACTGATCAACACTTATGTGCACATATAGTAGTAACATTCATCGGGTGTCGGGCAGGTGGAGGGGAGGAGGGGATGGGTGTATTCACACCTAATGGGTGCAGTGTGCACCATCTGGGGGATGGACACACTTGAAGCTCTGACTCTGGTGGGGCAAAGGCAATATATGTAACCTAAACATTTGTACCGCTGTAAGATGATGAAATAAAAAAAAAAAAAATAAAAACAAAAAACGAAACAAAAAAGTTGTAGAGAAAAATATTCCTAGTGAATAAACCACTTGTAATATATCATGAAGTGGCAAAACCTATTCAGTGATATAGACAGCCATTGATTCTCCATTCAGAAATAATTCCTGGCTTTGTGTCTTGTAACCCTTAACATTTTATTCCTAACAATATTATACACATCCAGCATATTTTCTATCCACTTCATTTTTGCTTTGCTTCTTAATTGTTCATGTTTGATACCAAGAATAGAACTTCATTATTTGAAGACTAACAAATATAAATTCCAGCCCTAATATAACACAGAATAACTAACAAGGATCGGGTAACCTTGGGTGGTCTAAATGGGCTGTGATGTTTGCCTTATGGCAGACAAAAGATGCATTCCTAGGAATGGGCGTGGAAGTTTTCTGAGCTGGTAAAATTAGTCACAGGGCCTCTCCTGGGGAATGGAGAAGCCTGGGCCCTGTGGCAGCACAGACCCTTTCTGATACAATGAGTCTCTGCTCTTGGACATTCTTTCTTTGTGACCAATACTTGGAGGATGGATCACTAAAACCAATTCACCTCCCACTTTCTGGATTGTTCATTTGCTCCTTTGTTCTATCTTTACTCATGTTGATACAGCCAAAGATCTATGACAACCCTGCTCATGGTTTTAAATTTGTGTTTCAAGGTACCTAATATAATTTAGAGTGAGATAATTAGCATAAAAGCACTTTGAAAGTTAAAGGATCTAAAGAGAGGCAAATGCTAATATACATTTATTTTGGGGAGCTTATGATTCTGGAATCTTCTCTATAAGACCAAAAGACATATACACATCTTTTGTATATGTTCTCAATAATGTCCAGGTTCTCAATAATGTTCGTTGAAATAAATCAAGAATAAGCAGGGTGAGGCCTGGTGGAAAGGGTCTGGAGTCAGAAAGACCTGCGTGTGACTCATGGTGTGATTGCTAACAGATATACGGCTTTCTGTACCTTACAGTCCTTATGTGCAAAACAAGGCTAATTAGACTTCCCTCAGAGAACTGGCCTTCTCAGAATAATGCTTAGGGTATAAGAAGTGCTCCATAAAGGGTAGCTGTTATGAAATTGAAGCAGGGTGAGGGAGGACCCTCAGAGGGTTTTCTAACCTACTGTTTAGCTTGTCGTGGTGGAGGGAGGGTTGTTTATTCTGGGTCAATAACCGTTTATCCTTATTTCTACAAACATATAGGTGAGATTGATAGGTATGAGCAAGAATAAGTGCTGGGAGGTGAGGATAAGGAGATAAAGGGGTATATCAAGGAGGGGAAAATGGAAAGAAAGCAAACAGAATGGTGGTGAGATGTTAGAACATGCCATCAACGAATGTCTTGAACACCAGGGCACCACTGCCACATAAATTTGCTCTTGGCCCAAAGATAGTTGGGTGCTTATTCTTTCTTATTTTTTTAAAGAATGGCAAGGCTTTCCTTTTCAGTTCGTCAATGTGCAAGTCATTGTCTAAGCTTTTTCAGCTTTTAAGTACTACCACCCATCTGTCCATCATCCATTTTTCTCATTCATTGATTTATTGAGCTATGTATTCACAGGTATTCCTACTATGTGTTAGGCATTATACTAGGAGCTTTGTGTGTATTCGTGTTTTGGCGGGGTGGAGTGGGCAGACTTCTTCTCTTTTTTGCTTTTAAGTTCGGTTTACTTAGCTCTTTTGGTTGAATTAAAAGTGAAGCTCCTGAATTAAAAATAATCAGACTATCTGGGAAATTAAAAACAACAACAGATGAACTGTTACAAATCTGGTAAACCAATTAGTCAAATATAGAGAGTGAAAAACGTGCTTGGAATGATTTTGACTCATATAATTACCTCAGAATAATTTCTTGAGTGTTTCTAGGCAACAGCAAATTTAATAAGAAACAAGTGGTGTTTTTTTCCTCCCTTTTTTTCTTTCTCTTCTCTCTTATGTTGTTATAAGAGAGCAGCTTGTCTGTTTCTCCCTGCTGTGCGGTATTAGATATGCCTGGTTGGGTCACAGCAGGAAGGCAGAAACATTTAGAATGTGATAGTTTTCAGGTAGCGTACCTCACCTGTGTTTGATGAACCATTAGTTTCATTAAGGTACAATTAGCCTGCACACGTGGATAAGAGCATTAGGTAGGGGTTGAACTTGGATAGAAATCATAATGAACTAAACTTTGACAAATGATAACCAGCAACAAAAACCATTTAACCTTTATATTTCTACATCAGTGTTTTGGGTTCCGTTTTGAAATTGAATCATGGCTGCCATCTTTTGAGTTAACTGAGTAGCTCATTGCTTTGCATGACATTGAGCAGAGTGCATTTTCTCACATTCTAACTCCATTCGTGGAGGAATTTTCCTTAAGTGAGTGAGATGTGGCTCCAACTGCTCTAACAGCCCCCTCCTCTGCTCTTCTCATGACATACAGTCGCGTAGAAACCCAAGGCATCACACACACCTTAGCACGCTTGCATCAGATGCAGAAGGCGGTTTCTAACTATTTGAGCACAAATGAAAGTTCGCTGAAAGAAGGCAGAAGGTCAGAAGGGTGCTTTGGAATATTAGAAAAACAATCCTTACTAGAGAACATTTAATAGTAAGTAGCTTATCCTTCTCGAAGGGAATGCAGTGTATTTGCATCATTCTCCTTGGCAGTTAACCTTTTACAGTTTTTACTTATGACATTTCTGTCAAGCACCCGGGGTGCTCCAGTTAAAGTCAGAGGTCTCTGGACACAGTTCAAGAAGTAGACAGCGTGCGGAGGGGAGCTCATGCAAGGCAGTTTGGCAGAGGGATGTCATGGATAACTGTGGGGCCCCTGGATGGAAAGAAGAACCCAGGGCGTGAATGACAACTTGTGGGAGCAAAGCTTCTTGGGGTGTTGTTTTGGATGCGGGCAGAGGAAAGTCAAGTCTCAGGACAGGATTTCTAACCCAGACCGTAAATTGGTGCACGTGGATATTTGCACTAAATCAGTGCACCTGTGCCTTCGATCAGCGAGTATATGGTTCAGTGGTCACAGGAAGAGCAGGGCTCATTTAGGAGGCAAATTGAAACTCTATTTAAGCAAAGTGATTCAGAAGGAGATGTTCAATGCAGCTTTCTTCCTGGGAACATTTTCTCCTAAGGTATTAATCAGGGCACCAGGCACAATACTCAATAATATTGTTCCAAAGATAAGAATGTGACTCACGGACAGAAACCATGGAAACCTACTGATTTTCTGAAATATTGCCTCTCTTTGGAAGAAAAGAGGACAGGATGAATAAACAGATATGGTTTACTTAAGGGTTATGTGTGAGTCAGGGTACCCTCTGAATATTTTTAATATTCAGGTGAATGACTATATAAAATGATGGATATAAGAGTGAAATTGTAGCATGGATTGAAAATAAAAAATGCTATACAAGGGAAGAGTTTACAGAACTTTTGTAGAGTTTTTCTGTAGGATCTAAGGCACAATTTTATTTTTATGATTAGGACTTTTAATTAGGTTTAAAATCCCAGCTCTTAACTTCTAGCTATATGACTTGGGGTAAGTTAGCCTCCATAAATGTCAATTTTTCTCATCTGTTAAATGTTACCTACCTCATAGGGTGGTTGTGAGAATTCAATGCAATAATACATATGAAGTGTTTTGCACAGTGCCTGGTCCATAGAAAACATTCTACAAACATTATTAACTCCTGTATTCGCATTCTAGTCTGAAAGCCATAAAGAAAATTCCTCAGTTATTTCCAAATGTAAAGAATCCTAGTTGGGTGATATTCTCAGTTTACTCAAGGAAGCATAAAGAAATGAGAGATTTTGGCCAAAAAATAAAAATATCTGAATAATTCAGGTAATGTCCTTCTTTTAATTATTTTTGAGTTTTGATAAGAAATAGCATTTGATATTTTTTGAACACCCACTGTGTGTCAGGCACTCTAGAAGATGCTTTATTCATAGCAGTCCTGTGAAGTGACTGTCATTGTCCCTTTATTACAGGCAAGGAAACTGAGGCTCAAAGAGATGAAAGAACGTGGCGAAGCTTAGGTACTGTGGTCATCAGAACAGGGATGTGAAGGCCAGAGGCCATGATCTTTCAGTTCATCTACAAGACCTTGGAAGTAGAAGGAATGAAAAATTCACGGGAAAAGTCTGGCCCTGCTACGGACTCTGAGGTAACAGCAATATTTTTATTTTGATGTTCCCATTAAAATCCTATCCTCTGGCTGAGAGGCCTGGCAGAATGGCAAATGTCACCCTTGAGCAGGCACCTAAGTGAATATAAATGACATTTAGCGTTTGGGTAACTCCACCCACTCAGGGAGCGTGAGTGGCTCTGCCTAGTTCAGCTTCAGCAGCGGGCTTGACTGCTATTCTGAGCTCACAGGAAGTTGTACTGATGTGACTGGTGATAAAAGCTTCTTAAGCACTGTGGGCAGTTGTTTAGGAGAAAGATTGAATTTAAAAACATGCACCTGATTATTTAGCAGCTTTACAAACATCCGAGAAGAAAATGTTCAATTGTCAGGTAAAGCTGCTTTGGCAATGTGCTTTCTATAATGCTGGGCAGTGGCGGAGGCTGCTTAATACAGACAAGGCACAGGTATTTTTCATCTTTGTATGTTGCTTTGGAACATTCTGTTCCTTGCCCATTTTTTACCAGATACACATGCCTCTGTGGGCCACAAGAATGCAAATTCTTGACTAGTTCTTTGCAAATACATCTTTTAGGAAAATTCCTTAAACAGAGCAGTTTGCTGATTATTAGAGATACTTGTCTGCGTTAGGTATTTTACTATTTCCAGAGTGTTTACATCTACAGCTGTCTTTTCATTTTTCTCTTGGAGAGCATTGAACCTGGCTTGCTTTGAGACCCAAGTCTACCCATTACGGGCTCTGTGACTTTAATTCAGTCCCTTATCCTCTCTGAGCCTAACTCCTCATCTATGAATTGGAGGTGTAGATGCTTTCCTTTTAGATTGCTGCACTAAATGACTTAATGTAAGCGCCAGTGCTTTGTAAGTGCAAGGCCCGAT
Source organism: Indri indri (assembly GCA_004363605.1). Taxonomy (NCBI): domain Eukaryota; kingdom Metazoa; phylum Chordata; class Mammalia; order Primates; family Indriidae; genus Indri; species Indri indri. The sequence continues at coordinate 15,203 of RJWJ010013124.1, forward strand.
AAAAGTGAACTATCGCTGTTATTTATATTTGGGACGAAAATCGCTTGGTGTTCATAAAGGAGTATTCATGAGTTAATAGCATCCTGAAGATCTAAAATAGAGTTGTAGTGAGATGCCAGAAATGGGGTAATGAACAGACATGTAATTGGCAATTTACCAAAGAGAGCAGAAGGACAAGGAAGAAGATCCCGAGTGTGGCAGGAGCTTTTTGGAGAAAGGAGAGCAAAGGGACAGAACATGCTTCCCAGACTTTCTAGAAGAGATAACACCTTTTCAGTCCACAGAGGTTGCTGTGTGCCATCATTTTATAGGCAGTGTAGGGCAGTCAAATGAGTCATCTGCCACTTCCTAGTTGTGTGAATTCCTTAATTCTCTGCAAAAAGTGAAGATAATAATACCTACCCTCACTGGGTTATGAAGATTAAATGGGCCAATATATGTAAAGTGCCTGGTGCAAATAAACCTCATTAAGTATCTCCTCCTCATCCTCCTTTTAAATTTTTGGTCAGATAGGAGCTCTAACCTAGATAAACCACTATCAATATGTCTAGAAGCTTATGTGCTTCTCAGAGCATTCAGGCAAGGTCTAAAAGCAATCAGTAGAGTTCTAGTAAATATTCTGGGATTACTCAGAATATTGCCCAAACTTGTTAATGGAGTTTGAGTGCATGTAGCCACTTCAATTATCTTCAGGTGCAGAGAAAGTTGTAGGTGTTTTGTATGTGGAAGGACTCTAAAAGAAGGTTTTGAGGGGGAGCAAGGTGTGTGTGCAGTGGTAACAGTTTACAGGGATTAAACTCAGGACCCCTTTAGAGATAAGGGTTCTGTGTTAAGGGTTCTGTAGAAAGTAATCATTTGCTACAGCTGGACTCTGGGGGAGAAGGTCTTTCTAAGGGATGCCTTATGGAAAATTATAAAGGAGTTTTCCAAACTGTAAACTTGATTTATTAGGTTATTTTTAAAGTACACTTCATATCTTTGAGTAAACAACTGAGAGGTTTAGAAGTGTAAAAATTTCAGTTATATAACCTTTTAAGAATTGTTAATTTCAGGCCGGGCGCGGTGGCTCACGCCTGTAATCCTAGCACTCTGGGAGGCTGAGGCGGGCGGATTGTTCTGAGCTCAGGAGTTCGAGACCAGCCTGAGCAAGAGCGAGACCCCCCGTCTCTACCAAAAAATAGAGAGAAATTAATTGGACAGCTAAAAATATATATAGAAAAAATTAGCCAGGCATGGTGGCACATGCCTGTAGTCTCAGCTACTCGGGAGGCTGAGACAGTAGGATCGCTTGAGCCCAGGAGTTTGAGGTTGCTGTGAGCTAGGCTGATGCCACGGCACTCGCCCCGGGCAAGAGAGTGAGACTCTGTCTCAAAAAATAAAAAAAAAAAGAATTGTTAATTTCAAAAACATCTCGATAAGGATGAGCAGTCAATCATTTTAGCCATTAAATGTACAAGTGCAGACAATTAGGAAAGTAAATTGGAAATCATTTGAAAAAAGGAAGCCTTTTTCAGTTTGCAAATATTAAGCCTAAAATGATGTGTTTGTAGAGTGTAGTGAGTATGGGCAAAATGTGGTCATTGCACAGCTACTGAATACTTTTGTCTTCCAGGTCTTTCCTATAGTCCTCACTAAAGATAACAAATTAAAGTGAGTGAGGTTTTGAAACTTGTCTATATTTCAAAGATGGGTAGACTTTAATTTATTGTCATGATTATACCACAAAAAATTCCATCTTTTTTTCCATGCGTAGGTTAGAAAATGATTCTGATCTTTCCCATAGTTGTTTCTTTCATGTTATTTTCTTGTGATGATAATACTAATAATCTCATTTTTTTTTGAAACAGAGTCTCACTCTGTCACCCCAGTGCAGTGGTGTCATCATAGCTCACAGCAACATCAAACTCCTGGGCTCAAGTGATCCTCCTGCCACAGCCTCCCAGGTAGCTAGGACTATAGGCATGTGCCACCATGCCCAGCTAATTCTTTCTATTTTTAGTAGAGACAGGGTCTCATTTTTGCTCAGGCTGGTCTTGAACTCCTTAGTTCAAGGAATCCTCCTGCCTTGGCCTCCCAGAGTGCCAGGATTGCAGGCATGAGCCACAAGGCCAGGCCATAATCTCATCTTTCATTTGAGCTTTTCAGTTTTTTTCACATCCATCACCTCATTTTAAGCCAAGGCTATTTTATTTTTACTTTTATTTTTGAGACAGGATCTTAGTCTGTCACCCATGCTGGAGTGCAGTGGTGTTATCATAGCTCACTGGAACCTCAAACTCCTGGGCTCAGGTGATGCTCCTGTCTCAGCCTCCTGAGTAGTGAGACTACAGGTACGCAAGACCATGCCCCACTAATTTTTTAAAAAAAAATTTCTAGGGACAGAATTTCACTATGTTCCTCAGGCTGATTTCAAACTCCTGGGCTCAGGTGATCCTCCTGCCTTGGCCTCCCATAGTGCCAGGATTACAGGTGTGAACCACCACACCTAGCCAAGGTAATTTTAAAATGTTTTTGTTAAAACAAAAGTTTCTGGACTCTGTACTAATTGTGCTTGATGGCCAGGAAAGGACATAGAGAAATGAGGTGAACGCCTGTGACATTCATCAAGGAAGCAGAAGAGGGAAAATGTGGGTGGAGTATCCCTATAGAATCTTCTCTTCCAAAATATGGTTGTGATTGGGGAGGGACTGGGAGAGGTGTGATGGAGGGACGGTATAAAAATACCTGTAGACCTGTCGCCTGTCCTAAGGTGAGAGTGGGGGCGATGACTGTGAAGAAGGACTGCTTTTTGTGTACCTACCATGTGCCAGGTAGGTGCTGGTAGTTTAGCACATATTGTTTTAATCTGCTCAACAACACTAAAAAATAGGTATTGCTACTGCCACTTTGTAGGAAATAGGCTCAGAGAGGTATTGGTAAGTCACCAATATGCATTGTAAAAATAAATTTAGTGTTGCTATGCACAAGTGATGTTTACAGTAAAATTTCTATTGTTGCCTTCTGGTGTGTTTCCCTGGTCTTTTTTGGAAATCTAAATGGAAGATCTGACATTGTGCCCCTGACACTAAGAATGGCTCTTCTACCTACAGCATGAGACGAAGTCAAAGTGAAGGCAGTTATGGAGTGTCAGTGAGGGCCATACCTGAGGATACTTTGTTCTAGAACCTGGATCTGGTGTTGGTCTTGTTGATTTTGCTTCTTCATCTCTTCTTGTTCTTTTCCATTGCTGATTCCATCTAGAAGCCATTTCTCCCTCAAGGCCTTTTTCTGATGTTAGGAAACATAAAGATATGTTCTTATATCAGTCAACAATCTCCAAAATCTCTTACTGCTTTCAAATCTTATGAATTTCAATAGTGGACATACTGAAGAGGAATTATTTTCTCTCAGTACCTTGCCTGAATAAATCTGGTATTTTCTTGCCTTCATTGCAACCTTCTTGACCCTCTTCCAAAGTCAGTTTTTATATATCTAAATCCTATTTATCCCTTGAGGTCTGGTTCAGGCCCCTCCTTCTCTATGAAGATCCCTGCCCCTCCCCGCCAGTCCCCTGGCAGCCCTGTCCTCACTCTCAGAGAGCTCTCTTCAAAATCATGCTGTATTGTATGTTTATCACAGCCATATGGGACCTCGTCATGTGATGTCTTTACTGTTATTTGTTTGTTTGATGGATCCTTGTATCCTTAACAAAGTCAGAAGCTCCTTGAAGCCGCTTTGATATTCACCCTAGTGACAGCATACAATAACTGCTCCCAGAAAATCTTTTGTGGGATTAATTGGAATGGTGGGCAAAACACAAGTTGCTATTGTGTCTTAAATTAATTCAATGTTAGTCGTAGGCTGTGTGGTAGATATTTATTGTTTTACCCACCCAGCGCCCCTTCTTTCTTCTGGGAATCTCCCTGTAAGTTTAGCTCCCTAACCGTTCCAATAATATATGATGTATTCAATTCATTGATCTGTCTAAACATTGAGTTGAATATTTGTCAAATTTAACAACACAGAAAAAGACATATGTTTTATCATATGGAAAAAAATCCTCTTGAATTTGCATGAAAAAATTAAGCTCTTGAATCTGAGCCAAAGAAGACTTAAAACAAGTGAAAGAGGCCTGCAAATTTTGGAGGCTCTTTATTCTTCATCTAGTCTATGTCTCAAGTAGAAACTGTCAGATATACGGTTATATTATTTTCAAGGAGTTTGTTTCTCTCCTTCTTCTGGAAGAAAAGGGCTGCCATTATGTATCTCATCACCTCTATAAATTATTTGTTCAGTTATTCATTGTTAATTATTCATTGGGGATTCACTACATCTAAAATGGTGAGGAGAGAATGGAAACTTTTATTTTCTGGGACTTTTCTCTTATGTTACAGTTAAAATGAGAGCAAGTAAGAATTTTGTGTCTTTTTTTAAAGGATGCTAGAATTAATACCACTAGGATACAAATATCTCTGAATTAAAAAATATTTTTAATTATCCTTGGTTACGCTTGATAATAACCAAAGCATGGTTATTTTAACTAAGGCAATGATTTTCAAACCATTTTTTTTAAAAAATAATATTACACTGAATACAAATAAATATTATATGAAACTATAATTTGAACTACTCTAGTTGAAGCAGTGAGGGGGCCTGAAGCCTTATGGATGCACAGGACATGATTTGAAAACCACTAAATTAAATGAATAACAACTTCACCCCAGATCATCATATTTGTGTTGGCCTTTTTATAGTCTTATGCAATTGCAAGTGGACAACACGTACCATGAGAGCAGTTGGTATTACTCTACTCCATGGCCAGAGATTCTTCACCCCAGTGTTATCTTAACTATTTATTATAGCTGTTTAGCTGTTTGCAAAAATGTTTTCTCGTGTACCCAGTAAATATTATTAATACAGGTTGAGATTTAGTCCTGAGGTCAAAGATGCCAAGAAAATCTGAATATATCTGCATTTTAAGAATTTATTTTGACTTAAATTTATTTCTATTTGATGGGACATGAAGATAGTTAATGCATAGTAAAGAAAACAGATGACACCTATCAAAGTAAGTTATAGTCATTACAAACCACCTATAAGGATAGTTCTGGTGAACTGCATACATATCTTTATAAGAAACACTCAGAAGTGACGGTCTTATCATGCTGAGTTATAGAATGATTGTTGTGACATGATTAGGTTAACTTGAGGCTACTTTCTTGGTTCTTAGTCTGATTAGGAATAAGAGCAATTTTAATTCTAGTTTTATAAAATTTTGTTCATACTTCACAAATTGTCATTTACCCCTGGTGGAGAATCCTTTGAACTTAAATATAAAATACACAGTTTGGATGTGCAGTCAAAATGATCTAATATGATCATATATTATTGTAATCAAAGCCGCTGTTTTGCTTTTATGTCACAGTTTTGACTTATGCTTCAGTATATGAAGCTAATGAATATAATAAAATATATTTTACAATGATATTCAGAATCAAAAGCCATATGAACTAATGAAAGTATAAGTGACTTGCAGGCAATAGATCTTTTGGTAGTTTTTTAGGGAAAGGTTTTCCTGAAGCACTTCTACGTTCTACCAAGCAGTTATAGTAGACTTTAGGAATAAATTAGTGTTTCATACCATGAATTGAATGGACTCATAGAAAAGTACCTTTTCTAGATTGAGTATAGGTGGCATGAGATTGTGATCATATTGCTAGTCAGGAAGATCCATAGAGTACAAATCTCAGAATTGTCTGAATATCAGACTGTTAACAGTGCCCCCAGAAGTTCCCGTGCCCGGCACATCATGTATGACGTCAGGCTCAGGAGCTAAAGCATATCAGAGTGAGTTACTACAACTATTTTGAAATGTGTTCGTATACTGATATAGGAGGAGCACTTTGTAAATGTTTCAACTCATGTTGTTTAACAAGCGTCAGTGAAGTCTAATGAAAATGTTTGCAATTGGGGACATGGTGAGGACAATCACGGGAACCAGGACAACTGGATGGAGAAGAAACTTAAGAGACAGGCTGGAAACTGCAGAGGCCAATAGAGTTTTCTTGACTTGGGGAACATGTAGAATTGATTTTTAAAATATTTTTGCACATTTTTGAATCCCATTTTGGAATTATGCTTACTTTCTGTTTGATATAGCCAACTATTTTCTGAAAATTGGAAGAATGTTCTCTATTGAAACAGCTATTCTTTCCTCTGTGTTCCCTTTGCAGTTTGTGCGTCCCATATAGTGTTCATCACAGACTAGGTGTCATTATGAGTTTATGTGTCAGTTATCATTTTAAGGGCACAGGCTAAGTTGTATTTTATATTCTTCATGTCCCACATAATAAGTGCTTAATAAATGTTGCTGACTGAAAGGTCCTATGCACATCCGTATAAATTCTACTTATCAGACTCAGCTTAAATCCCACACCTTTAATAAAACCTTCTTCGGTCAACCCAGATTAAAGAATTAATGCTTATACTCTAATTTAAATTTAAAAACCTATCATTAACTTGTCTTATTTAATACTGAATTTCCCAAATTAAGAAAAGGTGTCATTTCCTTCTCCTCCCACTCCACACCACACACACCACTCTGGGCCAGTGCACATCTTGGGAAAGTGGATAGCACCTTTGTGCAGAGAAAATGAAAACCTCTTACTCCAGGTATAAGCAGCCCTGGGACAGAGTACATGAGAATGTAGGCAGAATTTTCACACCCCCATTTCAGGTACCTTTATACAGTACACAATCTGCACAACTATGTACAGCAGTCCAAAGATGATAAATGTTTTGATTGGATTGGATTAGAAGACACCTCTTGGGTTCCAGAAAGCAAACCAACAGAAAAGATTGTGTATTACTCTCTGGACCGTTTTTGGCAAGTACCAAAATGAAATGCTACCTCAGAAATGGACCTGTCAGTTAGTCAGAATTTTCCTATGTGAAAATTACTTTCTAGAGTGAACTGAGTGGGTATTTAAACCTTTTCTTCTATTGTGGGCTCTACTGTTTTTTGGCTACCCATTCTGCAGGGATAGCAATTGCTGAATGCTAGAGACCTATCAGTTTACTCAGAAGCAGGAAGTGGTTCACTGGGAGATCCAAATTGTGTGTAAACTGTTTATGTGTGTGTGTATGAGAAAGAGAGAGAGAGAGAGAGAAAAAGAGAGAGTGAGCAAGCAAGTGAGCTCTGGTTTTGGAGTTAGAAATGGCCTATTTCAAAAGTTGTTCTAGATTTGACTGTTGACTTCATTTGAATTATACTGAATAACTTGGTAAAATTCGTTTTTATTTCGTTGATTTTCTGGGAATACACAAGCATTTCTTGAGTATGTCTATTACTCATGTAAATTCAATGTGACATATTGTAAGGACAGTACACTAACGATGCTTTGAAATTATCCATCAAACATTGGAAATGTCAGCTTGTATATGAGCAAAGAAGCAAACAGAGTCCAGAGAACTGAGGCTAATTGCAATCTTAAATTATGTTTGTTTTCAGAGGTGGTCACTTGTTCCATTAGAAAAATGAATTTAGCTGAATTTGGCAAGTTTAACTTAAGTTTGTGGAACCCATGAGCGTACAGCATTGTTTCATTAAGGGGATTCATTATATCTATTGATAGCAGCCCTGCCAGATAAGTACAGTTTCCTGCTTGGGCCTGTTCACAAGGAGCTCCTGTTTGTCATTTACTTGCATCCTGTCACTAAGCTACGTAATAAAATGTTGAAACTCAGTGTGCTTTAATTACACAATGACCACACCCAGTGAAAGATGTAAAGTCTGATTTTAAAAATGGAAGTTTATTTCTGGTTATGATCTCATGTTCTGTCAAAACAAAATAAAACAAAATCCCAAACCATGCTCAAAACGACACTGGATTCATAGCATTGAGCTTTAAAATGCAAGCATCCTTGACCAGGCCAGACACTGTCTGTTCTGCACCCCCTGGGGAGTGGCTGGCCTTTCATTGATTTCAAAAGGAACTTCCTAGCTGGATCCGCTCCCTAGGGATGTTAAGCAAGCCTGCGAGCAGGGCCAAATTCTCAAGGCTGAATTCTCAAGGTTACCCAAGAAAATTAGGAAATTCAGTAATAAAGGGTAAAAGTAATAAAACCATGTTTTCAACTTTCCACATATTTGCCAGAAGATATTAGTCTCATATGCAAATAATACTAGCTTCTTGGCCTCCCCTATGGTTATTAGAATGCTAGTAAAACTATGTTGGATTTTTTGTTTTCCTAAAATATCTTCACTATTCAAATTCCAGTGCCATTAGGATATTTCAATACAAAATAATTGAAATGAAATGAAAGTCATAAGTTACCTTCAAATGTTGGTGCTTTAGTTTCTCTTCCTCTATTTTCAGACGTTTCTGTGATATTTCTTCCTGTATTTTTCTTTTATCCTGAAATGAAAAAGTTCCAACATATTTTATTTTTAAAATTTGCTTAAATGTGTTTCCTTGGGGTTGTTGTCATTATCTGAATGGCCGGCCAGCAATATGCTCTTGGCATTGGTATGAAGCTGCTTTGGAAACTCATATTTTAAAGCAAAGGAGTGCAAAGTGAAACATTCAAAGCGTTTTCCTTGTGGGAAACAAAAGGCACTTTTTCAAAGAGGACTTAAAAATATTTTAGTGTCTTTCCTTCCTCACTCCCCTTCTCTTTCTTTCATGTTAGTCTAGCAAGATTGACCTACTGAGTGATGAAATGGAAAAAGTGAATTTTAAGGAGGGAGTTTTGAAATAGGCATGAGGAAACACTGTGAGAAGAGAGACTGTTCCCAGCACAAGGCTGAAGAAGTTTCTGGGTGAAGGATGTGCTTAATGTGGAAAAACAGGATAGCCTATGGATCGTTAGAAAACTAAGGAAGCTAGAAAGTAGGACTGTTTCCTCCTTGTATAACTTGCTGTGGGAGGATAGAGAAAAAGAATTCAGATACCACTTAGCACTAGGAGGACTTTTAGCTGAAGTAAAACAAAATTTATGGAAAGATATGACATCTTTTACAAAGTTAACATTACATTACCTCGAAAACCTCAGAAAGCATAGGTATTAATACACAGAGGTTGTACTTTTTAGAAAATATGGCAAATATACTAAGTAGACAGTCTGGGTTTGATTTCTCACTCCTCCATTCACTAGCTCTGTGTCCCTGGACAATTCCTTAACTTTTCTGTGCCCCAGTGACCTCATCTGTAAAATGGGGATACTAAAAGTACCTACCTCATAAGACATGAGCATTAAATGAACTAATATATGTAAACAGTTCCTAGAACAGGGATTGACACATAGTGCTCTAGAAGTATTTAATGACATTAAATAAATAAACGCATGACTTTTTAATTGCACAGAAAGCAACATGTTAATTTTGACAATGCTTTCATTGGTTTGAGATGTTTTAGAGATTCCCTGTCTGGAATTGTTTGAGACATTTGATTAGCCATGAAAAAAGAACTTTCCTCATTTGTGATCAGAGGTGACATTTTCCTCCATCTTATTCATAAGTGTTGGTTTTAAATCTGCTTTCAAAATTGAAAACTCTGAAAGGATAAAATGTTGTTGCCAGTGAAGATATCCAAAAGAATTTGAAGCAGGATCAGGAGGTAATTTGGAAGGAAGAGTTCCAAAACTATTTGGCAGCATTACTGAAATAAGTGCATGACTTCCTGATGTGACTACTTTGAAGATAAAAATTCTTTTTTGATGTATAAGTTCTGGTACATTTGTTGAAGAAAAACAACATGTTGTTCTCCATCTTTGTCATATTTCTCTTTATGTATAAGAAGAATATTCGCCTTCATCAGCGTTCCTTTTTAAATTTCACAGTTTTTCTTTGAAAAAATAGCTGGGCAGCAAGCATGGGTCTTCAAAATCACTTCTTTCTTTGGATGAAATTGGATTATTAGTAAAAATAACTCTGAAAACATCTGTGAGTCAATTCTCCACTATATCTAGAGGCTGTTGTTGAGCACATATTAGTTATATTTTTGTGCCAACATTTAGGTAAATATTTTACAGGCACTATTTCACTTAGTACTCATAATAGCAAAGAAATACTATAATAATTTTCACTTCACAAAAGAGGAAATGACAGTTTAGGGGAGAGTAACTCATCCAAGTTCTCATAACTAATAAGTGACAAAGCCAGGATTTGAACCCAGGCAGTTTGAGGGCAGCTGCCACATTCTTAGCCAATTCACTGTACCATTTCCTTGAGTGGGAATTTAGTCAAGCTAGTCACAGTTTCCCTCATTGTCCTCTCCATCGTGAAGTACTGTGGCCTGGAGGCCGTGCTAGGACAGCAGGCAGCAAGTGGGACCTCTTACTAGAAGGGAGCACCTTTTTAGTTCCCCAGATGCTGGTGCTGGAACCGTCTCTGCATGAATAGCCCACAGAGAAGAGCACATTGTGTGCGGTGGACAGGGATTGCTGAACCCAACAGTGCCTCCCCACCCCTGTTGATTGCCGTTTGGGCTGGTTTCATCTCGGGTTAGTGATCAGGTAATTGAAGCTGTGGGTAGAGGCAGGGCATCTGAAGTGCTCTGGCAACACCAGGCTCATACGAGGGCTGCTAAGGAATACCAATGTTTTGTCACTTAGAGGTAATGTGATGCCTCTCTCGTATCAGTTTAGGTAGGTAGGAAGGTAGTTTTCTGATGTTATTAGCCATGATCCTATTTTAAGATAGGAGTAATTTTTTCTCATAAGATATCCATCAGCAGTAAGTTATTATCCTTTTGCCAAATTTCACAGGACTCTATAAGCATGACTGAAAAATAGTATGACAATAATTTAGTTTTAGTATGGTGGGATAAACTATAGGTCAACCTTAAGTTGTGTATCTACCTCTATTGCTAGTATACCAAAAGTTATAATAGTAAGCTACTTCCTTTCCAAATTATCATGGAATAAATAGATGTGAAATTCCATCTGCTTCCTAAAATTTCCCCAGAAGCTGATGCACCTTTATAGATAGCTGTTGTAACCTGGCAATTCAGACATTAGTAGTTATAATGTAACCATTATGGTTATTAATGTAATCATTATGAATAACTTATATTGCTTTTTACTTCTCAATGTTCCATTACCTACATTTTTTGTTCAATGAACATTTGCCTACATTTTTAGTTGTCTGACTTAGGCTATTTTAGTAAGTGACAATCACAAATTTCAATTCTGTAAAAGGCTATCTATTAATTATTTTGAAATTAATTTATTTATCTTATGCAACTACAAAGTTATTATGATGACCTATGATCCAATGATATTACTGCAATCACATACTTGATAAAAATAAGCACAATACTTATGTGGGTATTTTAGAGACATTATTGATTAATTGTTACCTAATATTCTAAGATGCTTGATTCTGTCAAAAAGGCAGGATTAATTCTGAGTTGTATAATTATTAATTCATCCAATATTTAAGTACTTATGTACAAATGTTATATTCAAGGTGGCATCAGGAATTGTGCAGTGTTTAAAAGTTATTCAGAAGTAGGTGCTTTCCTTAAGCAGCTTATATCTCATAAAGTCATTTGTGCAAGTAACTATAGTGTAAGACATAAAGTTATTACATGAAATAACTTTAGTAGTAATACATGTTGTTACTAAGGCACAAGTAAGGTACTATTAGGGTTGAGGGGAGACAGGGAAAGGTTGCTTCTATAATAGCTGATGTCATTAGGAGAAGCTTCGAAGTAGCATCTGAGTTGGGTAGTTCCTGGGGGGCTGGGGAGGGGGGCGAAGTGGCATTTAAGTCAAAGGCTCGATATGAGCAAAGGCCTGTGGCTAGAACTTTGGAACATTCTTTGGAACAGCAAGGCTGGAATCTAAGTTACTGTACAGGGAAAGTAAGAATAACTGGATGAGGATAGATTCTCAATAGAGAATATTGAATGGCATGACAAGGGGTTTGGAGTTTATGTATCGAGGTAAGAAGCAATATCAGGGGGAGGAGAATGGTAGACTTAAAATCATATTTTAAGAAGTTTGATATAGCCTTACTGTGTAGTACATATTGAAGGGGGAGGACTTGAAGGGGATAATCAGTTGGGCTACTGCACAACTCATAAATAAGGCCCCAAGAGCCTGAACAAGAAGGAGCAGAAGGCGTGGGTGTCAGAGATATCAAGGAGTTAGAATGGCAGGACCTGCAACCGATGACACATGGATGCAGGAGAGAGAGAGCATTGAAATGCTTTTATGCCTAGGTAACTGACAGGGAAGCAGAATTGTGCATAGAAATAGGACATTCAGGAGAAGGAAGAAAGAATTTGGGAGGAGAACTGATGGAGTCACACAAAGTTTGAGGTGCCCCTGGGACAAGAAGGTGGCATTATCTGGTAGGAACTTGGAATGCTGGGTAGAGAGAAAAGGATCAAAGCTGGAAATAAAGATGTGGCTGTTGTGGAAGGGATGGATGAGAGCACATGGGGAGACATTTCTATGAAAGGGAAAGGAGGGCTAAAGACAGATCCTCCATGAAGCATTTGCATTTAGGTGGCATAGGAGGAGGGACACCCACATGGAAGTTTATTTTGGGGTCAGTTAGATATTATTTATAATAGAGCTTGATACCTGGGCCACATAACTGAAAGGAGTAAGGGAAGGGCACATGTCATTTCAAATAAATAGATCATGAGAAGCAAAAAGACAGAACAGTCACTGTGTCATGATACTGCAAGTTTTAAGAGATTTAGTGATCCTGCAGTCCACATACTTCATTTTACATGAAGAGTTTGAAACCTCAAGAGGTTAAGTGACCTGCTTAGTAAGGTATGTGGCAGCAGAGCCAAGACTAGTGAGCAGATCTTACTTCTCAGTCCTGGGCTCTTTTTACTTTTCCTCATGGTCTCCACCCAAAAGAAGAAGAAGAAGAAAAAATAAATAAATAAAAAGGGAAAAAGCCTGGTCTTGGTTGTGGGCATTTAGACAAGGATAAAAGTGAATAAAAATAGAAGCCATCATACTGCCTGACCAGAAAGAGGGTATAAGTGTTTTCCTAAATCAGCGGAAACAGTTGGAAGAGGCAAGTTAGACACAATCGTGAGCAAATTCAATAAGTCAAATGTTTTCTGATTCATTCTGCTAAAATCTGAGCATCTTACAACTTCATGACTAGCTTTGCTGATATCTTCAATGCTTAGGGTCTGAAGAAAACAATAGTAGAAGCTGCTTATTAGAATTAAATACTACCAACAATGCAGAGCTGGCTGGTGGTGTGCAAATAATGGTAACCTTGGAAGAAAGTGATCTTCTCCATTAAAACACCAATAACATTCTTCACAGAAATGTAAAATATAACCCTAAAATTTATACAGAACCACAAAAGACCCAGAATAGCCAAAGCCATCTTGAACAAGAAGAATAAAACTAGAGGAATGATATTACCTGACTTTAAATTATACTACAGAGCTATAGTAACCAAAACAGCATGGTACTGGCATAAAAACAGACACATAGACCAATGGAAGAAAGAGAACCCATAAATAAATCCATATATCAATTTATCCTTGACAAAGGTGCCAAGAACATAGAGTGGGACGGTCTCTTTAATAAATGGTACTGGGAAAACTGGATATCCATATGCAGAAGAATGAAACTAGACTCATATCTCTTACCACATGCAAAAATCAAATCAAAATGGATTAAAGACTTAAATCTAAGACCTGAAACTGTGAAACTAACAGAAAACATTGGGAAAATGCTTCAGGACATTTGTCTGGGCAATGATTTCTTGAGTAATACCCCCCAAACATAGGCAACTGAAGCAAAATTGGACAAATAGGATCACATCAAATTTAAAAGCTTGTGTACAGCAAAGGAAACAATCAACAAAGGGAAGAGACAATCCACAGAATGGGAGAAACTATTTGCAAACTACCCATCTGACAAGGGATTAATAACTAGAATGGATAAGGAGCTCCAACAACTAAATATGAAAAAATCAAATGATTTGATTAAAAATGGGCAAAAGATCTGAATAGACATTTCCCAAAAGAAGACATACATATGTCCAACAGGTATATGAAAAAATGCTCAACATCGTTAGTCATCAGAGAAATGCAAATCAAAACTACAATGAGCTATCATCTCACTCTAGTTGAAATGGCTTTTATAAAAAAGACAGGCAATAATGAATGCTGGTGAGGATGTGGAGAGAGGAGAACCCTCATACAGTTTTGGTAGGAATGTAAATTAGTACAACCACTGTGGAGAACAGTATGGAGGTTCCTCAAAATCTAAAAATAGAACTATAATATGACTCAGCAATCCCACTGCTGGGTATATATACAAAGGATGAGAATTCTATATATCAGAGAGCTATTTGTATGCCCGTGTTTATTGCAGCACTATTCACAATAGCCAAGATTCAGAATCAACCTAAGTGTTCATCAACAGATGAATGGATAAAGGAATTGTGGTACATATATGCAATGGAATATTATACAGCCATAAAAAGAATGACTCCAGCCATTTGCAACAACATGGATGGAATTGGAAAGCATTATGTTAAGTGAAATAAGCCAAGCATGGAGAGAAAAGTCTCACATGTTCTTACCCATATGTGGGAGATAAATATTAAAACAATTAATGTCATGTAGACAGAGAGTAGAATGATGGTTACTAGGGGGTGGGAAGAGTAGCAGGGATGGGGGGATAAAGTGGCGATGGTTAGTAGGTACAAAAATATAGTCGGATAGTTAGATAGAACGAACAATATTTTATAGCACAACAAGGTGACTATAGTCAATGATAAGTTATGGTATACTTGAAAATAACTAAAAGTGTGGAATTGGAATGTTCCTAACACAAAGAAACGATAAATGCTTGAAGTGATGAGGTGATGGATACACCAATCACTCTGATTTGATTAATGCACATTGTATGCCTGTATCAGAACATCACATGTAACATATTATATAAATATATGTAACCACTATGTACCCATAATAACTACAAATAAAAAATTTTTTAAAAAAGAAGGAAAGGAATGTGCTAATAATATTTCTAGAAAAGAATCCTGGGCATAGATAGAAGTTCACTAGATTTCAATGAAAGTAGATTTTGAAAATTCTTGAAAAAAATTCTTTAAAAAATTGTTGAAAAAGGAGCAAACATTTTCAGAAGGAAGAGAGATCATAAAGAACAGGCAATTTACAAATGGAAACATGGACACAACTAACAACGATCTCGGGTAAGAAGGAAAGAGAGCTACTATGAAAGAACCAAACCAAATAGCTAAATAGTTGAATATCACTAAGAGCTTCCCAATGAGTTCATGCCTCTGAGAATACAGGTAAGAGGGTGGCACCTGTTTGGAATAATGTAAATAAGGCATAAATCCAGGATGATGTGAAGATGCGAAGCTCATGAAAAGCACTGAGGGCACAAAAAGCCTGTGTGTGTGTGTGTGTGTGTGTGTGTGTGTGCATGTGTGCACATGTGTGTGCGTGTGTGTGTTATGCTGAGAGCAAAAAGATAAAGGTAATAAGACTACTGCTGAGCTACGTAGTGTAATATTAAAATGACAGTGAGAAATATAACTATTGCACTCTGACTTTACTTTCATATTTTTGATTAAGGAGAATAATCTTGATCCTGAAAGGGTAGAACAAAAATGCTTAAAGGGAAATTGAAGCCCAAGAGAAAATAGAACAGCAAAGACAGAGCTACTGCAGTCTTCTGTCTCTGACAAGTTTCATTTCAGGAAGTAGAAAAATTTATAGCTATGACAGGAAAATATTGTTAAGTAATCTCCTTGGAATCTTGGATGAGGTGAAAAGATACCAGAAAACCGAAAGTGGCAAATGCTTCAAATTTTAAAGAGGGAAAAAGGTAAATTATGAATATTGAAAGACTGGTCAATTTTTAGCCAAGTTGTAGAATGAATTATATTTATCAGTAGACAAGGAATATGGAATTTAAAAAAGAAATGTCTAGGTGATAGCATTCAGTTATTAAAAACAAAGCATTTAAAACTCACATTATTTCTTGTTGCTTAATTACTTCAAGATCTGTAGATGATGAAGATTATTATGATCATAATAATAGCTAACATTTATTGAGATCTTTCATGTGTTAGGAACTACTTAAAGTACATAAATGTATCTATTTATTTGATCTTCTCTACATCTTTATGAGATAGGGGTCATGTTTATTTCCATTATGTAGGCGAAGAAACCAAGGAACGAAGATATCTAGATCATGGCAATGCGGTATATCTTACTTTCACCATAGCGTTTGACTGTTTCTACTTTATTCTTGTGGAAATTTGTGGAAACATGAACAGAAAGGAATGTTTATTTGAAGGTGACTGTCTTAAAATTTTTTTAAATCAATGCCCTGTAGGAAGATAAAAGACAACCAAAATTAAACAAACCCAACAAACAAATACACATAGACACATTGTGGTAACCCTATTTATTTATTTAGGGACAGGGTCTTGCTCTGTCCCTTAGGCTGTAGTGCAGTGGCGCCAACATAGGTTACTCTAACCTCAAACTCCTGAGCTTAAGTGATCCCTCCTGCCTTAGTTTCCCAAGTGGCTGGGACTATAGGTGTGCACCACCATGCCCGAGGCTAATTTTTAAATATTTTTATAGAGGGATCTCTTTTTGTTGCCCAGGCTGGTCTTGAACTCCTGGCCTTAAGCCATCTTCCCACCTTTGCCTCCCAAAGTGCTGAGATTAGTGTGAGCCACCATGCCTGACCTGTGGTGACCTTCTGAATCAGAATTTCTAGGATGAATTTGGGGAAGGCTGGAAGTTTTATGTTAAAAACTGCTTCTGGTGATTTTAATGACCAGCAAGATTTGGAAAGCAATGGAATAAAAGAGGACCAAATTAAGATTTCAAAACATCTTGGCTGGGGCTGGGCACGGTGGCTCATGCCTGTAATCCCACAGCACTCTGGGAGGCTGAGGCAGGAGGGTCGCTTGAGGTCAGGAGTTTGAGACCAGCCTGAGCAAGAGCAAGACCCTGTCTCTCTCTTAAAAAAAAAAAAAAAATTATGACAAAAAAATCCCAAAACCAAATGTCTTGGGTAATAGGGGTGATGAACCTAAATTAATGATTAATTTTATTATTAATAAATATAAACTATAAAACTTTATAGGATATGTTAATCATAGAATATTTGGAAAATTCAGACAATTTTAAAGAAAAATATGAAAATCACCCAGAATTCTACTACGTTAGAAAGAACTACTGGCAACGATTTGGTGCATTTTATTCCAGTCTTTTTTCAGGATACCCAAACCACAGATATACATGCTTAGACAAACACATGTGCACAAACTAAGGAGGCCCATGAAACATACAGTTTCATGTTCCATTTTTTGTACTTAATATTATGTCATGAACATTTCCCATGTAATTACATTTTATTAAAAATAAAAAATTAAATTTATTCAAAATGTCATTTGTCTAATCAAGTCCCTCTTTTCTGGTTTTTAGGTTGTTTTGAATCTTTTGCTATTATATAGTAATTGTGTGATGAAGTTTTTTGTATCTAAATTTTAGGCCACTTTTCTCTGATTATTTCATTAGAATAGCTTCCTAGAAGTTAGCTACCGAGTTAAGGGGTATGGATCTTTTAAAAATTATTGATACAGATTGCTAAAACACTTTAATGTAAAGTTGTTTTAACATGTATTTTCACAAAAGTGTCCATCATCTTTCTCTTACTAATTATGAATATTACAAGTAAAAAATACTTTAGCAATTTGAATAGAACAAAATAGTATTTCAGTGATGTTTTAATGAGATTTATGAGATTAGTGTGGTCAAATATTATTCATAATTTTATTTTTTTATTTATTTAATTCAGGATATTATGGGGGTACAAATTTGCTTGGCTATTTGTATTAATTCTTTTTATATTGTCTATTTGTAATGTCAACTTATTTTTCTGTGAAGCCTATCAATTATTTACTTAATAATTTGTAAGATTTTAAATTAGGGATTGTAACTTTTTGTTTGCCATATTAGATGGTAAATGCTTTTTTTTTTTATTAATATTTGCCTTTAAATTGTATTTATGATGTCTTTAGAAGGATTGAAAACTTTTTTGTGTTGCTTGGATGTTTTTAATATCATTTGTCATCTGAGATCCAGTAATTATTAATACATGTTTTCTTCCAGTTCTCCAAAGTTTTAAAAATCTTCTATAATCCAACTGAATTTATTGTGATTTATGGTAGATGCTGAAAATCTAATTGTTTTTCTAACTTTTTAAGTAATTATCTGAAATTTTATCAAATAATTCTTTCCTATTGATTTAGGATATAAATTTTATTATTTACCATGTTTTGAAATACACTTTATGATCTTGTTCCAGGTTATTTCTATAGTTTTTCTAATTATTGATTTTGGTACCAATACTATACAGTTTAGATCATGCACCAATAAGGTAAATTAACATTTTATTGGACAAGTTTTCCTTTATTGCTTTTATCAAAAATGTCTTGATGGAATTTAAAAAGTTACTCTTAATAATAATGATCACTATCCAGAGATAGAGATTGCTGATGTTATATAAGATTTGTATCTGCATGATTTATTATAGTTCATATAAAATTGAGATTAATTTTACATGTTTAGTAATACGAGCTGTTTCTTTTAGTATGTGATGAATATAATGATATACCATGTAATTAAATAGTCTTCTAAATTATTTCTTATGGCTCTATATTATTCCCCCCCCGACACACAATCTGTTAAGCTAATCTCTAATTTCAACCATTGAGTATGTTTCCACTTTTGTACTATAAGAAATGACTCTATTATATTATGAACATCTTAGGATGTCCATCTTTGTGTGCATCTCTTATTTTTTTTAGTGTATGTTTCTTGTAATGAAATTCTAGGCCAAAGTATAAAATAGTTTTTGAGTGTTCTTATACCAGTTGCCAAGTTGTCCTGTATTAGCAATTCCATGCTTTCACTAGCAGTGAATGAGAATGCCTTCTTAGTGTGATTGGAATTGAGTTAAACTTAAATTTGGGAGTATATGACAGATTTTCTGTTTTCAAACTGCACATTCAGGAATATATGCATCTTCAGTCACATATAGTAGGCCACTTAGTAAAGTTTAATCATATAAATCCTACACATTTGCTTAGTAGGTATAAGAAACATTTCTTCGTATAAATCCAGCACATTTTCTTACTAGGATTATTTTTAGGTTTTAATTTTTTTTTTTTACTTTGTAGCTATTAGGAACGAGATATTTCCACATTGTATTTTCTTGATAATTATTATTGTTCAGAAAGCTATTGATTTTTGTATATTCATTGTATATCTGACTTCTTTACCGAACTTTTATAAATTAATTTTTATTCTTAACTTTAGAGACCCTGAAGATGAGAACTAGAGAGTTTATTCACTTTTTCAAGTCATATGGATGGTCTAGTGGTGGAACTTTTGTTGAACCTAATTTCTATAACTTCAAGGGTGATGCTTTTTATACCACATCTTACTACTTGCCAAATATGTCAGTAAAAATATAATTCCCCAAGTAAGGGACATTATAACACCCAGGGCTCTGTACTGGTCAGAGTTCTGTTTAACTTTCAGCACCAACTTATAACAGTGACACTGACATTTTGGAGAGTGTCCGGAATGAGTCTGTGCTATGAGGAATGATTGAAATCCAGAAAATGAAGCTGTATAGCTTCAGGGGCTAGAGTCATGATGACTGGGTAGAAACTAAATGTAACCAGATTCTGGAACAGTACGTCAGAGCTCTTAACCCAGAAGGCTGTTCTCAAATGGGATAGAGTGTTTTTGGGGGTATCGATCCACCTGATATTAGACGTGCTCAAGGAGAAGCTGGGCGAGCAGCTCTTGAGCATGGTATAATGAAGGTGGGAATGTGGACAAAGAGATCTCTAAGTTTTCTCCTGGTCCTATGACATGTTTGCACCTAGATTTGAAATGTCCTACTTCTTCAGTTACCCATGGAAATTGGGCACGGTTATCACTACTATTAAATACTTACGGGGTGAATTGAAAAGCGCAAATTTTCTAAATCTCATTTTATTCAGGAACTTTAATTTCTTTCCCAACCTTACAACACATTCTAACAGATATCTAAATGGGATCCAGCTTGTGTTCTGCTCTTTTATTACTTTGTCTATCCTTTCTTGTTTGTTCTAATGAGTAGTGACAAAACAAAACAAAACAAAACAAGTATAAACAGCAAACACAAAACAAGTCCCTGAACAATCGAGGGGTCATGGTAAACTTGGCCAGGTCTTCAATGAAAAGAAATCTGTTAGCGGGCCAGGCAATTGTTAGCTTTTCCCCCTTCTCAGCATGATTGTATTTGCTCATTCATTCATTCATTCACTCAGGATAGTTCTGTTTTGTTTTTGTTTTTGTTTTTTTTTTGGTGCTCCAGCTAGTATTGAGCTCACTATTGGGGGAACTGTTAAAGACACAAAAATGTCTTTGCCTTAAGAAGTCTTAGCTGGCGGGAAGAGACTGTACAATGGAAGAGGGATGGTGAGGCAGTAACAAAGGAATATTCTGGCATATTGGATGCTCTGAAAAATGACTTTGATTCCATCCCAACTCTCTTAAAACACTGACAAATGCTTCTGAAATGGAACCACATTCTCTTCTTGCCCACCTCTACTCCTGGCAGACTGGGGAAGCTGGGAGGAAACTGCAAGGGGTTGAGGACTGTTTGGGGTTAAAAAATTTGGTTAAGCTCAATAACAAAAAAAATATAAATAAATAATCCAATTAAAATGGGGAAAAGATCTGAACTGACATTTGTCAAAAGAAGACATACAAATGGCCAACAGGTATATGAAAAATGCTCAACATCGCTAATCATCAGAGAAAATGCAAATCAAGACCACAGTGCAATTATCCTCATCCCAGTTAAAACAGCTTGTGTCAGAAAGACAGACAATAACACGTGTTCTCACTTATAAGTGGCAGCTAATCAATGTGTAAGGAATAAGAGACATTGGAGACTCCAACAAGTGGGAAGGTGGGAGGGAGTGAGGGATGAGACATTACCTGTTGGGTACAATGTACACTATTCAGGTGATGGTTACACTAAAAGCCCAGGCTTCATTGCTATGCAATATGTTTATGTACAAAATTGCACTTGTAGCACCTAAATCTGTTAACAACAAAAAAAGACAGGCAATAGTAGATGCTGGCGAGGATGTGGAGAAAAGGGAATCCTTACACGTGGTTGGTGAGATCATAAATTAGTACAGTCACTATGGGGAATAGTGCCTCAAAAAACTAAAAACAGAACTTCAACATGATCCAGTAATTCCACTACTGGGCATATACCCAAAAGAAAGAAAATCAACATATCAAAGAGATATCTATACTCTCATGTTTATTGCAGTGCTACTCACAATAGCCAAAATATGGAACAACTTAAGTGCCCATCAATGGATGAATGGATAAAGAAAATGTGGTATATATACATGATGAAATATTATTTAGCCATAAAAAGAATGAAATCCTATCATTTGCAGCACTATCAATGAAACTTGAGGCTATTATGTTAACTGAAATAAGCCAAGCACAGAAAGAAAAAAAAATGCATGTTCTCGCTCATATGCAGGAGCTAAACAAAAAGTGGATTTCATGAAAATGGAGACTAGATTGGCTATTACCAGAGCCTGGGAAGGGGAGGGGCAAGGAGAAAGGAAGGACAAAAAAGAATGTGAATGTATTTATTACCACTGATCTGTACACTTAAAAATGATAAAGATGGTAAATTATATATGTATATTTACCTATTAAAAATTTAAAAAATGCAGAAAATGTGGTTAAGCAAAGTAGAAACTCCAGACATTTTTCTCTTGGCTCCACTTCAAACTCATTCATAAGAGAGAACAACAGAAATCTGAGGAAGTTCTGAAGAGGGGTGAGGATCTCAGTTTCGATGCTTATAAGAATTTATGATGATGTTGTGGTCAGAGAATCTGACAAGCAGAAGAGTGGATTCAAGTTCCAGTCTTTAATTAATCCTGTAACTTTTCTTGGCCTTAGGTTTTCCACCTACGAAATGGGAATGGTAACATCTGCTTTTGAAAATGCTGTTTAGATAAAAGAGATACTGGATGTGCAAGTTTTTACTTTTATTTATTTATTTATTTTCTATATCCCAAGTCATTAAACAAAAACATTTTATTTCGTTAAAGCCTAAATACTATGTGAGAATAAATGCTGTTATTTTTGGTAGTAATCTCAGAATTCTTTTTCTTAAGAGATGTCCTTTATATTCTAGATTTATGAGCATAGATAGATTAGGAATAGCTGTTGTAGCTCATTTGACTATGTTATATCATCCTATGTCAATCACTGATGCAGTCTTACATTGAAAACTTGATGCCTAGGGCAGAAGTCAGTTTTGATTTCCATTTAGAGCCTCTGAGGATAACCTTGTTCTATGTCTTAAACGACGGAATTCTCTCATTCCCTGGGGGTTTAGATAAAAACTGTGGAATACAGATATCACTCAAACTACTTTGATGATGTTTTAGGAAAGTATACATGCCACAGGTTTCTGGGTGAGGGACTTAAATTTTCATGGAGTCTCGTCCTGAAACGACACCACTGCCATTAAAATAAATTAAAATATTCTCATTTTATTTTAAGAGAGGCTAGGTAGTATGAGATTGCAGATTAGGAAGTGGAAGTCCTGTTTCAGTGTTAGCACGGAACTATGCTGCATTTGTTTATACTCTAGTTAGTCTCAGATGCTTATTCTCTAATTTGTTTTAATCACAGTTTTCTAAAGAAGCAGATTGTCCTTTTGACCATCCGATAACATTCAGAAAGTTCATGGGGAGCCTCGTCAGTGGAGGACTTAGCAAAGTAACATTATCATTCTGTTGCACACTGGAAAAACCTTCCTCTGTTATCAAAAAGCAATTTCCTTAATGAGCTATCAGAATTATTATACCTCATCACACGCTCTCCTTTATGGGTGGGCTATTATGTTTGGCAAAGAGACATGGTGTAGCATATTCATTTGAAGAAACATTTCCCTCTCTGGAAGAAACATGTAATCTTGGTACACTACTGTGGAAAGTTGTGCGCAGGCTTTATTGTTTGAATATTCTGGCACAAAGACGTCTTCATTTAGAAGACTGCTACATCTTCATGTGCCACCTTCATGTGACTGTCTTTGGATGCTTATGACAAATTAGAAGTTTTTCCCATCACTATTTCTTAACTATGAGGTATGTTGGTTAAAAATGGTGCATTGCAAGTTCTTTTAGCCATTCTTACTTTAAGCAGTCCTTAGAACTCTAAATAACACATAATCCAAACACATTAAGGTAGACTTTGGTCAAGATCCAGGCTATTTGCTCTTGTTTTCCTGTTCTTATTTGTGCAGGTAGAATGAATAGGGGAAAATATATATGGCTGGACTGGAATACAGAACAGGGCTGACTTCTTGTACATGTGACTTGTGAAGTCATCAGGGAATCATGCTCAGAGTATAAAGCTCTGATATTACCACCTTGAAATTTTGAATATTTTTTGAATAAGGGCCACCACATTTTCCTTGTGTACGGGGCCCCACAAATTACATAGCAGGTCCTACTTTTGGGTCATGAACTATCTCATTGACAGATAAAAAATTCCAGATATTTACAAATAAAGAATGAGCCGAGACGGAGCGCCCAGTGACAAGGAACATGTGCTAAAGAAATAACTAGAACCTGTGTCTGTTCACGTTATTGTTTTAATGTTAGTCTTTGTACTGCGAAGATTTCTGTTTTATGTAAAAAACTTCCTGCCTCTTAAATTCGTATATTTATAAGTCAAGAAAAAATTCTTCAGGAGTAGAAAGAAATAGAGAGTGGATCTGGGGAAATGTGAGAGCTCCTTATTTTTCTGTGTGTCATGAGCTGCTTTGGCGGGCAAATCTGGCTCTGTTGCTCAAATTCCAGTGTCAGGACTTTATGTGGCTCCTTTCCAAATGGAGGGAGTCCTGGGCAGGTGCTTGTACTTGTGATTATTATTGTTGTCTGGCTTTTGACAGAGCTCACCTCCTTCATGTTTATGCTCAAACGTCACCCTCTCTGTGAAGCACACCCTGACCCCTCTACTTAAAATTGCATCCCACTCCCATCCCCACCCTGGGCACTCCCAATTCCCCTTATTTTACTTCTTTTCGTTTAAATGCATATGGCTTGGCACATAGCAGGTGCCCAATGACCATCGATTGAATGAATAAAGGCATGAGAGGATGAGTTGATGATACACATTCCTTATGGTTAAAGGCAAGCCTTCACGAGAATAAAAATGTCAGCTTGCTTCTTACCACTCTTTTCCAGCTCGATTTGTTCTCTGAAAATTGATTCTAGTTTTCAGAATTCTTCTGAGTTCACCACTCAAACGGTACAGATTTTGCTAGTCTATGATCTCTAGACGGGTTAAGGTCTAGTTCTCCAGTCTGAGCATCCTGATATTAGTTAGTAATGGTATTTTCCAATATCACCGTAGGCATGAAGGTAAGAATATGTGTTCCTTGTGGAGAAGGACGTCAAGAGTGTGTGGAATGTTACTCATCCTAGGGGATCTTTTTATTTCCGGGGGGATCCGCCTGGGCCTCTGCCTACTCTTCAGTGTGGGCCGTATGCACTTCCAGAGAGGAGCTCAGGAGGGAGGGACACCTCTGTCAGTGCTACACTCAGCCCTTCATCCCACTCTCCTCCCGAATGCTGGAGACGCAGGTATTGTCAGTTCCAGTAATGTTAAAAGTGAATTTCAAATTATTAGTCTATTTCAATTAGCTCTTCTTTTGTATAAAAATCAGCTATTTGTTAAAGTATGCAAGAACTTGAAAAGAGCCTCAAGAGACTTTTAAAAGATGAAGCCTAATATTTAATCAGTTTGAAGCAGCCCTTTTTTCGAATTATAGTTGAAAACTGAACTCTGGCTGAGAAGCACTTTAACCATTAGTTTAGTAAGGGAAGAGTTGGTACATGGATGAAATAATGAAGGAGGAACATGAAAGTATATAATTGTGCAAAATAGAATCTATATTTGGTATACCCAAACTGAAAAACCTCTTTTAAAAAAATTGTTTCTTCTGGATAGCCACATGCAGAAGATTGAAACTGGACCCCCACCTCTCACCTCTCACAAAAATCAATTCAAGATGGATAACAGACTTAAACCTAAGGCATGAAACCTTAAGAATTCTAAATGAAGATGTTGGGAAGACTCTTTCAGACATCGGCATAGGCAAGGAATTCTTGAAGAAGAACCCCAAAGCAATCGCCGCAGCA